>CAJHQP010003865.1:0-61623 GCA_905132765.1 Moricandia arvensis | reverse complement strand
TCCATCTCTTATTCAGTTCAACACTGATGGACAAACTGGAGTAGTTAATAGGACTCTAAGAACCCTCCTGCGTGCATTCATCAAAAAGAACTTGAAAACTTGGGAAGATTACTTACCTCATTGTGAATTTGCATATAATCATGCCATGCATTCTGCTTCTAAGTATTCTCCTTTTGAAATAGTTTATGGGGTCAATTCCTCCTCTCCTTTGGATCTAATGCCATTACCTGAGTGTGAAAGGGTTAGTTTGGACGGTAAGAAGAAAGCTGAGATGGTCCAGAAAATCCACAAGAAGGCTAGACAAAACATTGAATAGAAAACTAAGTACTATGAGAAGCAAGCCAACAAGGGAAGGCGTGTTCAGCTCTTTGATGTTGGTGACAAGGTCTTGCTTCACCTAAGGAAAGAGAGGTTCCCTAGCGAGAGGAAGTCCAAGCTAATGCCAAGAATTGATGGACCCTTCGAGTTCATCCACAAGATCAATGACAATGCCTATAAACTTGATCTCCAAGGTAAGTATGATGATCCTTATAGCTTCAATGTTACTGACTTGGTGCCATTTGTTGATGATGAACCAGATTTGAGGACAAATCCTTTTCAAGAGGGAGGGGATGATGTGATCATGGACCAGCTTACCAAAGAGGGTAAAGAGATATTATACGACCCACATGATGCCACAATGCACTAGCAGCCTGGTGATGATGCTTTGAGAAGGTCCCAGACCCGTTCCAGAGCCAAGAAACTCAAGGAGACTGTTGTAGGATTACTCACTTCACATCCACAACAAGAAGAAAGTCTTGGACAAGGTTTGATGGTCTGAGATATCTTGATCACCATTCAAGCTATCTCTACATCAAGCTGAGCTAGTGTTTAGGCAAGAAATTTGGTGTGTGCTCTTTTCCTTGCTTTTGGTTTTGTCCCATGAGGTTTTCCGGAGGAAGGTTTATAACGAGGCCACGACTTGTCTTACAAATCACCTAGGCCATATCTTGGGCCAAGACTACTTGAAGACTATTTATTTTTATCTTATGTTATTTAAGACTATGGTTTTTATGTTATAGTCTCCGAAACCCTAGAGCATGTTCTTTGGTTTCTTTATTTAAGAGTTTTCACCAACCCTTTAGAACTCAAGCAATCTAATATCAAAGTCTTTTGTTCTCTTGACGGCTCTCTCTCTCTAAGTTGTCGAGTGTCTTTTTGTGTGTAATATCCAGAGCCTTAAGGGTGTCTCTCTTGGTCTGTCATATCCGAGCTAGTCATCTAAGAGTATCAAGAGTTCTCTCATCCCTCTTGTGTCACCATTCAATCCATAGTCTTGAAGAACTTTAGTCTCTGATTCGTTCTTGCAAGGATCTATCCTCCCATCAACCAAAGAAGCATCCTAGGAGTGTGTCAGTTCATCCATTCAAGGTTAGGACTCATAGATTTGGCAAGATCATGATCCCCTTAGCCATGAAGCATCTACTCTTTCCTTTGTGTGTTTTTTATTCCACTGGGTTTTGCACACAAAGGTTTTAATCAGGGATGTCTTTATGGGTTACAAGCTTAACCATATCCTGTGGTTAAGCTTGAGGGGGAGTATTGACATGAATACATGAATAAAAGATGTAGACAAAGAGAAGAGATGCATTTGGGCGAGTTGAAAAGGTTTGGTCGTACAAAATTGGAACACAAGTCATTCCGTAGAAGACTTGACTTCCAAGCAAGCAAGTGACCTAACTTGGGTTGGAAGGCAAGGAATTAGTTTAAAGTCGACAAGAAAAGTGTCACGAGGTCAAGAGAGACGTTGGACACTTATGGAAGCAAGTGGGATTCAAAAATGGATCAGATCACATGTTCTACTTTGGTCTCCCAACTGTTGAGGTCCTGTCCCTTTCAGGCTCCACTATCTCGACCAAGCAGCCTTATTTTACTCTTCTTCTTCTTGTCTTCATCCTCCTTGTATGTCTTTAAATAATGTATCTCTGGAAACTGAAATAGACAAGGACAACAATCCTTCTTTTCTATCTTTTTTGAGTCACTCTCTCTCTCTTCTCTCTCTCAAGTTTCTTCACTCTCTCTCTTGTTCTTCACACTGTTCTTCATTTTCTTACAGTTGAGACCAAGGAGTTGAAAAGACAGGTGGAGGAACTCATGGAGAAGGGCCATATCCGAGAAAGTTTGAGTTTGTGTGCTGTACCGTTGCTCCTTGTGCCTAAGAAGGATGGTACTTGGCGCATGTGTGTTGATTGTAGAGCAATCAACAACATCACAGTGAAGTATTGCCATCCTATTCCTAGATTAGATTATATGCTTGATGATTTACATGGTTCTTGCATCTTCTCGAAGATAGATTTGAAAAGTGGTTATCATCAGATTAGGATGAAGGAAGGAGATGAATGGAAAACTGCATTTAGGACTAAGCATGGTTTGTATGAGTGGTTAGTTATGCCATTCGGATTGACAAATGCACCTAGTACATTCATGAGGTTGATGAATCATGTTCGTAGATCATTCATAGGCATCTTTGTTGTTGTATACTTCGATGACATCTTAGTATATAGCAAGAAATTTGAAGATCATATAGAACATCTTAGGGCTGTTCTTAATGTATTGAGGAATGAGAAACTCTTTGCCAACTTGAAGAAATGTACTTTTTGCACAGATAACTTGGTCTTTCTAGGCTTTGTTGTGAGTGCAGATGGAGTTAAGGTGGACGAGGAGAAGATCAAAGCCATCATGGACTGGCTAAGTTCCACCTTAGTAGGAGAAGTGAGAAGTTTCCATGGGCTTGCTGGTTTTTACAGGCGCTTTGTGAGGGACTTTAGCACCATTGCAGCTCCATTGACTGAAGTAATCAAGAAAAATGTAGGATTCAAATGGGGAGAAGCACAAGAATGTTAAGTTGTGGTATCTATCTTGGGGTTGATTAGAAAGAAGAGACGAGAAAGGTTTGGGTCGACCTTGTCCGTACAAGGCTGTACAGGCCGTACAAGGTCGACCAAAAGCATCTTGACCAAGTTTTACCATTCGGGTAAAACCAAAGTCACCCGACTGCTTTATTTGGGAGGTAACCTTCTCCACCCGTTGGAAAGGAATAAGAGAGCCGCGTGGACAGGCTGGCAAGAGCTGGAAGGATCAACATCTTGTCAAATATGCTGATGCCATTTACTTGGCCAGGAAGCCTCAGTTTGAATTAGGCGCGCCTCTTCTCTTGATCTCAGCCACATCTTTTCTTCTCTTGCTTTACGAAAACCCTTGTATCCCTCTCTATATATTGTAACCCCGAGTGGATGAATAAAGCATACAGTTCTCTCTAATATTTTGAGTCTTCAAACATGTTCTTCATAGTCTCTTAATCTTTCTTTGTTCTTAGTCTAAATCGAGTCTCTTTGTTCTATAATCTGTTCTTAGTCTCATTCTTCTTACTTATTCATCTACAATATCAAAAGATCTTATGGTATCAGAGCCAGGTTAATCATCATCTGGGTTTGTGTTCTTCAAGTCGATGAAGATCAAGGTTGAAACGTTTTGAAGATCTAAGGTGGTTTCGTGTAGATCCGGGTAGAAGACTGAAGTTTGATACTTGTATGTTGCAAAAGCTTGAGTCTTTCGTTCCTTCTTCAAAGACTCAACCTTTCCTTGTGTTTCTGGGTTCATCAGTGTTCTATGTTCTAGATCTAACCGTTTCCAAGCTTTTGAACTCAAGCTGGTTGAAGATGGAGAGTGTTAGCATGAAGGTTCCGGTTACTCTCAAGGGGAGTAACTATCTATTGTGGTCTCGTCTAGTGAAGACTGTCGTGGGAAGTAAGGGTCTATGGGGTCATATCACATCCGGTGAGGCTCCTAAAACCATTACTCAAGAAGGGGAAGCTGCGGATGCCACAAGTGAAGTGGAGAAATGGCAGCAAGAAGACATGATGGTAGTGACACTTCTTTAAAGATCTCTAGAGACCTCTATCATGCAAGCTTATAGCTACTGTGAAACTGCAAAGGATCTATGGAATACCTTGAAGAAAGTGTATGGGAACATCTCAAACCTAAGCCGGGTGTTTGAGGTGAAGAGAGCAATCAATGGGTTGATACAAGATAATATGCAGTTCACGAAGCATCTTGGGAGGTTCCGGGCTCTCTTGTCTGAGCTTGAGATGCTAAGACCTAGCACGGTTGATGCCGATGAGTTGAATGAGAGACGTGAGCAAGATAAGGTCTTTGGACTCCTGCTCACACTAAACCCAACCTACAACAGCCTCCTCAAGCATATCTTGAGAGCTGAGAAGCTTCTAACTCTAGAAGATGTGTGTGCTCAAATCCAAAAGGATCAAGGGTCAATTGGGTTGTTATGGGGCAACGAGGAACTCACTCTGGCTAACCAAGTTGCGCAAACTGATCAAGCTGAAGCTCCAATGGCAAACAAGGCGGCTTACAGCAAGTATGAAGACATGAGGTTCAATGGTAATTGTGATCACTGCGACAAGCATGGTCGCAAGAAGAGTCAATGCTGGATCCTCCACCCACATCTCAAGCCGGCCAAGTTCATGAAGGAGAGGGATGCTAGAGCTCACATCTCAGAGGGATCAAATGGTGCGGGCTCAAGCAAGACAACCGATGGTGATAACAAGGAAACGAGTGAAGGAAAGTCCCTGGTTGCCTACATAGGAAACACCAGCCGGAACAATGATGAAGACTACATAAGGAGGTCTGACATTGAAGCTCTCATCAAAATGCTCAAGGAGAATCGTAACACCTTTGGTAACCTTAATGGGTATTCTCTTGGTGCTTCAATGATTGCTAACAAAATAGAAAATCTGAATGAGGATAGGATGTTTAGAACTGGTAGGACAATAGAGAATGATGTGAACCGTCTAAACCCTACTCGTTCTAGTCTTAAGATTGCTTGTCACATTCCTAGTAGCTCAACTAAACCATTGATAGTAGACTCAGGTGCTTCTCATCACATGATAAGTGACACCAGTTTGATCAAAGACATTAAACAGAACAATGGTCATGTCATGATTGCTAATGGTGATAAGATTCCTATGAGAGGAATAGGAAATCTAAAACTGTTTAGTAAGAACTCAAGAGCTTTCTATATGCCTGATATCACTTCAAACTTGTTATCTGTTAAGAAGTGCACTAATGATTTGGATTGAAAGGTTATACTCAGTCCTAACAATGTTGAGTTTCAGGATATTGAGAGCCAAAAGGTGATTGGAAAAGGAGTTACCATGGGCGAGTTATATATACTTGAAGAGCTTGATCCTGTTTCTGATTTTAGTTGTTCTTTTACTTCTGCTTCTTCTGTTTTAAATAAGAATGCTTTGTGGCATGCTAGACTAGGACATCCACATGTTAGAGCTTTTAACTTGATGTTACCAGGTGTTGTTTTTGAAAATAATGAGTGTGAAGCTTGCATTTTAGGAAAGCATTGTAAGACTGTTTTTCCAAGATCATCTACTGTTTATGAAAAGTGCTATGATTTGATTCATTCTGATGTGTGGACTGCACCTTGCATATCTAGGGATAATCATAAGTACTTTGTAACATTCATTGATGAAAAATCCAAATACACCTGCTTAACACTTATTCCTTCAAAAGATAGGGTCCTTGATGCATTTAAGAACTTTCAAGCTTTTGTGACTAACCATTATCATGCTAAGTTTAAAATATTTAGATCAGATAATAGAGGGGGGTATACCAGTCATGCGTTCAAAGATCACTTTTCTCAACATGGGATTCTTCACCAGACTAGTTGCCCTTACACTCCTCAGTAAAATGGAATTGCTGAGAGGAAGAACCGCTATCTCATGGAAGTAGAAATGTCCTTAATGTTTCAAGCCAATGTTCCCAAGAGGTTTTGGAGTGATGCTGTGACTACAGCTTGTTACCTGATCAACCTCACACCCACAAAGGTATTACAAGATCAATCTCCCTTTGAAGTCTTAAAAAAGTACAAGCCATCAGTGGACTACATGCGGTACTTTGGGTGCTTGTGTTATGTGCTGATTCCAGGAGAGCTGAGAAACAAGTTGGAAACAAAAAAGTAAAAAAGGAATGTTCATAGGCTACTCCACAACTCAAAAGGGATATAAGTGTTATGATCTGGTGGCAAGAAGAGTTCTGGTGTCTAGGGATGTCAAGTTCATAGAAGAAATGGGGTATTATGAGGAAAAGAATCAAGAAGCGTCGAAGGACCTTACCTCAGATAAGGCAGCAACTCTAAGGATCATCTTGGAAATTCTTGGCATCGGAGTGACCAAGAACCCGAATGGAAGTTGATGTGATCATGGACCAGCAAACTAATGGAGATGATGAGCTGATGGACAAACCAATTGATGAAGATGCCTTGTCCATTCCATAAGGGCCTATGACTCATTCCAGATCAAAGAAGCTCAAGGAAGCTATTGGAGGATTACTTAAGATGTCATTCATACAATAACATTGTCTTGGCCGAAACTTGATCTACCAAGACACCCTAACTACCATTCAAGCTACTCTTTTATCAAGCTGATCATCAACTAGATAAGAAACCTAAGTGTGCTCTTGTTCCCTACCTTTGGCTTTGTCCCAATGGGTTTTCTAAAGTTAGGTTTTTAACGAGGCATTAGTTTGCTTCACAAATCACCTAGTTGATGTATCTTAGTATATGCATGATATGTATGCATATTAGGACCGACCACATTTCTATCTTAGGATATGTTTTAGACTATGGTTCTTATTTCATTAAGTTCTCAAAACCTAAAGGAGCATGTTCCTCGGTTTCTATTTAAACTCTTGCAAACCTCATTCTAAGGCACACAGTCTTTTATTCTAAACCTTTTGTCTTCTCTCTTTTCTCTGATCTTTGTCAAGTGTAAGAGCTTGCTGGTGAGTCATATCCGGCGACTAAGGGTTCTAGTTTGGTGTGTCATATCCGATCTAGTGCCTAGGAGTAACAAGGAGATCATCCACACCTCTTTGTGTCACCAATCGATCCACAAACCTTGGTAAACTTGAGTTTTTGATTCGTTTACGCAAGGATCTATCCCAAAAATCCAGAGACGCATCCTAGGAACGTGTTAAGAGGTATCAGAGCATCTATGGAAGGGGAGTTCTCGTTATCCTTTCTTTCGATCCGATCTTTTCATATTCTCTTAAGTTTTTGATCGATTTGTGTTTTGTGTTGATTATAACGAGTAATCTGATAGTGTCATTCTGTTTATCGATTGATCTATTCATCCTTGTGAGTTCTATTGACAAATATGATCGCTTGATTGATAAAACTGATAGATCTAAAAGTGTGTTCATCGAGTTAGTCTTTGATCGGTTCATCTACTCTTTGATTTATGAGTGATCATTGTTCTTTCTTCTGAATATCGATTGATCTATTCTTCTACTTGTTTTAAATTGATAGATCTCTGATTATTTTATGGAAAGTTGAATGATTTACAAGTTTTAATCGCAGATCCTTGATAAACTTTTTCGAAAACTTGTTGTTTACGTTACAAGTTTTGTAATCCGGAATTTGAAAATCTCGTGCGTGTTTGTTAACCTGAAGTGATAAACTCTCACTAAAGGTCATTGTGCAAACCTTGGGAAAAACCTACTTAGAGACTGATCAAGGTCTAAGGAGGGTCCATAAGCTTATGCAGAGCTAGAACAAGGTTCATGAGGGGTTTACTATGAAGGAAGAAGGCTTGGGAGAAGTTTGGGATCAATTGGGTCGATGTGAAAAGTTAGTGCGTCCGTACCGTACGGCCGTACGAACTGTACGAACCGTACGGACGGGGTCGACCCAGAAACTTTATATTCGACCATTTGAGTTTGTGCAAAAACAGGGCAAAAGTGTACCGACCAAACCCTAAATCCGTACACTCCCATGGACTACCTTGCATCCCACGTCATAGAGAAGCTTGGAGAAGAAAGGGTCTCAGATGCTTTATGGAAGGAGATGGGATCAGATTGGCATCTTGGAAGGCATCTGCGAGATGCCCCTTGTTGTTACCGTTTGTGGATAGGGTTCAGGCTTCTCCAGATTGGAAAGGAAGGAGACTGAACCTGGACTGATATTTGGAAAGGTTCATTGACCTTGGTGGCCGATTCTAGGCCAAGTTCTCCCTTTGGCGAGCCAGGCTGTCTCGAAGCGTGTTTAGCTCCTGGTCCATTCATTTCAAACCTTCCCTTGACTCCACATGCTTACTCTGATATTTTGTAAACCCAAGACTAGCTCATTTATCTATTTATACTCTTGTAATGCTGAGTTGAATAATAAGAGAGAGTTTCGCTTCTTCATAATCTCTTAAGTCTCTTCTTCTCTCTATTCTTAAATCTCTGGTTACCAAGTCTCTTTCTCTCATTAGTCTCTCAATCTCTCATATATGCTCATGAATCTCTCTCACTTGTTCATCAGTCTCTCTCTCATTTTCATCAAGTCTCATCCGCAACATCTTCATACTTGTTCATCATCACTAAAGCACTTGTTCTCTGAATACTTTCATGGTATCAGAGCCAGGTTACTCAGACTCCCGGTGAAGCTTTCGTTTCAGTCGCAAGCTCAAAAGTTCTCTCCTTTACAGATCCAGTTCATCCGGATCTAAAGACTTCACCTTTGAAGACAAAGAAGACAATTTAGCTCATATCCGACCTCAAGATGGAGTCCTCCAGAGCCATTGTCATTCTAGTCATCCTCAAAGGCCCCAACTACCTTCTCTGGTCACGCCTGGTGAAGACACCCTTGGTGGAAAGGGGTTATGGAGCCATTGCATCTCAGGTGCTCCAAAGCTGTCGCCTCTCAAGAGAGTTCATCCAGTGGTGATACTGGTTCTCTTACTGTCTCGGAAGAGAAGTGGCAACAAGATGACTACGTGGTCTTGACCTTTCTCCAAAGCTCCTTAGAAAGATCTATCCTTGAAGCCTACTCATACTGTGAGAGTGCTAAAGAGCTTTGGGAATTAAACAAGATCTATGGTAACATCTCTAACCTCAGCCGAGTCTTTGAAATCAAGAGAGCCATCAACAACCTGTCCCAAGAGAATGAGGAGTTCACGGTTCATCTAGGAAAGTTCAGAGCCCTTTGGTCTGAACTTGAGATGCTGATACCTCAATCTATTGACCCAGAGGTGTTGAATGAAATAAGGGAGCAAGACAAGGTGTTTGGTCTTCTCTTAACCCTCAGTCCTTCCTTCAATGACCTTATCAAACATATCCTAAGATCTGAGAAGCTACCCACGCTTGAAGAGGTGTGTTCCCAAGTCCAAAAGGAGGAAGGTTCACACGGGTTGTTTGAAGCAAAGGAGAGTCCTCTCCTTGCATCACAAGCTGAAGCAGTTCCTCAGTCCAACAAGGCGGCTTACAAGAGGGAGGACATGAGGGGTCTTAAGTGCGAACATTGCAAGAGGGATGGACACACCAAGGATAGGTGTTGGGTGCTGAACCCACACCTCAAACCTGCCAATTTCAGATGATCCGTGTCCATGGAGGTTCAAGGAATCAGCTCAGATTCCTTGGGTTGTAAGCAAACCTCCTAAACCCTTAATAAGAGCTTGTGTCTTTGTTTAGTTGTGCATTTGAGTGGTGTTTGTGTTCCAGGATCTCCTGGCTTGTTCATTGCATTATAGTGTGTTCCTGGTCGCCTTTGTTATAGCTTATCCATCATGGTTGTCTTAAAGCATTTAGAAGTTTGTCTAAGCTCTTGCATCATGGTTTTGATAATCTGTTTTGCATAAGCATGTCTCATTCTGTCTAAAGTTCAATCCGGATGCATACTGGTTCTAATGCCTTTGTTTAAATCAATCAATTTTTGTCTTGCATCATTTAGAAGCTGTCTAGGTTGCTTGCATCATTGGTTTCGATTGGAACTGGTGTGCATAGTCCCTTGTAGCTCTCGGATTGAACCTATTCCATTCATATAGTATTGTTGAGCTGTTGCATCTATGGCTGCATGAAATTAAAACCTAAAGTGTCAGTGTATTTTTAAAAGCATACATTGCACTTTAGTGATTGAAAAATGCTTGATCTTGTTCTTGTGATTAGCTTGTTTCAAGATCACAGCTTGTTGAGGCATTGGTGATCAAACCGGATGTGTGATGTTGGTTTGGTCCCAATGGGATGATCTAATCTTGCATTGAGTTGTGGTGATGTTAGGTACACAAGGAGTGATACAGTGACAAACCAAAGTGACAAGATAATGGTCTAATGCCATTGCATACCAACACTGGACGAGTCAGTCCACAACTACAGGAAGTGTAGTGTGATTGAGTATGCAATGAGATGTTGATGCCATTGTATGATACCACTTGGACGTGTTAGTCCCAAAGTCTACAAGAAGTGTAAAGTCGGATATCATACAATGAGAGACTACCTTGTGAGGGCTCTTAAGGTGATTCAAACACCATTTGTTCCTAGTATAAGGAAGGGAGCCGAAACTCACAAGGGTTAGGACATCAAGTCTTGTGAAGACTGATGGTTCCTTAAGACCATGGAACTGTATACACTCAACTCACAAGCTTAGCTGCTCTCACAGTCTTGGAGTTAAGCTTGAGGGGGAGTCTGAATATACATGATCCATGGTCCAGTATCAAGCCTTGCAAGGACTTCAACAAAGGATCATCCAACCGGGTCTAGGCAGTGGCATGTCTATGCAAAGAGGATGTTCAGAGCAGTCTTGGTTGTGTGTCCATGAAAGCTAAGTTCAATGCGGCCTCTGTGGTGAGGTGATTGAAAACTGAAGGTTAAGGTTCCATACAACCTCCCATCAAGTTGGTGTTGCCATGAAGAGGTTGCAACCGGCCAAGTATGAGGGATTCAAGTGACAAAGCAGTCACTCCTCATCATGACAAAAGGGAAGTAACTTCAACATAATCTATTTCAAGTCATTCATCATCTCTTCTTGAATCTCGAAATAGTTCTTAAAGTGCTTGAATAGATTGTTTCTGATTGTTATAGTTAAATGGAATAATTTCTATTGCTTGAGCCTCAGTTGAAACCATCATTGATATCTTGCTTCATTTAGAAGATTGTCTAAGTTGCTAGAATCTCTGGTTTTGTTTAAAACTTTGAGCCTTGCCTAAGTTTCTTATTCTTGTGGATATCCTTGATAACCACTGACGCACCTTTGGGATAATGTATCAGGTAACATTACTATTACTTGAGCCTCACTGAAGATGATCATGGTCGTTTCCTAGCTTCTCTAAGATTGCCTTGAAGTCAGTTGAGAGGGGGACACCCAAACCGGGTCTATGAAGAGGTCAAGCCGAGTTCTATGAGTGTGCAAGCCTTGTGTTGTTGGCTGAACGAGTTTAGGCCACGATCCAGAGTCCTTTGTGTCTAACCACACTGGTTCTAAGACACAAAGGCTCAATGGCCAATCCCTATGCCTTGAAGGATCTTACTCTTTTTCCTTGCCAAGGTTTTATCCCTAAGGAGGGTTTTCTTTGGTAAGGTTTTAATGAGGAGTGAATTCAGGGTTCCAAGCTTGACTCAGGATCTATAGAGTCAAGCTTGAGCTGGAGTGTTAACCTGAAGTGATAAACCATCTCACTAAAGGTCATTGTCCAAAGCATGGGAAAAAACTACTTAGAGACTGATCAAGGTCTAAGGAGGGTCCATAAGCTTATGCGGAGCTAGAACAAGGTTCAGGAGGGGTTTACTATGAAGGAAGAAGGCTTGGGAGAAGTTTGGGATCAATTGGGTCGATGTGAAAAGTTAGTGCGTCCGTCCCGTACGGCCGTACGAACTGTACGAACCGTACAGATGGGGTCGACCCAGAAACTTTATATTCGACCATTTGGGAACATTTTGAGTTTGTGCAAAAACAGGGCAAAAGTGTACGGATCAAACCCTAAATCCGTACACTCCCATGGACTACCTTGCATCCCACGTCATAGAGAAGCTTGGAGAAGAAAGGGTCTCAGATGCTTTATGGAAGGAGATGGGATCATATTGGCATCTTGGAAGGCATCTGCGAGATGCCCCTTGTTGTTACCGTTTGTGTATAAGGTTCAGGCTTCTCCAGATTGGAAAGGAAGGAGACTGAACCTGGACTGATATTTGGAAAGGTTCATTGACCTTGGTGGCCGATTCTAGGCCAAGTTCTCCCTTTGGCGAGCCAGGCTGTCTCGAAGCGTGTTTAGCTCCTGGTCCATTCATTTCAAACCTTCCCTTGACTCCACATGCTTACTCTGATATTTTGTAAACCCAAGACTAGCTTATTTATCTATTTATACTCTTGTAGTGTCGAGTTGAATAATAAGAGAGAGTTTCGCTTCTTCATAATCTCTTAAGTCTCTTATTCTCTCTATTCTCAAATCTCTGGTTACCAAGTCTCTTTCTCTCATTAGTCTCTCAATCTCTCATATATGCTCACGAATCTCTCTCACTCGTTCATCAATCTCTCTCTCATTCTCATCAAGTCTCATCCGCAACATCTTCATACTTGTTCATCATCACTCAAGCACTTGTTCTCTGAAAACTTTCAGTGTTTTGATCCACTCTGTTGATTCATAGATCATCCAGTTGTATTAGACCCTTAATCGATTGTGTCTTTGATTTTTTTCTGATCTTTGTTTAATCAAATCTTGTGGAGTGATCGATTTGAATCCTATTACTTGTTGATCAAGTTTCTTGTTTCGAAATTTTGTTCAAGTAAACTAGTTTCCTTTTCTCGTTTTTGATTAAGAATTGTTCACTGGTTGAGTGTTTGATTTGTTCCAGGTAACAATGGGGAACGAATCAGATGAGGAAGCCGCAATGATGAGAAGAAACAAGCTGTTGATGGAGGCCATGACCAATCAACTCAATCAGACTATGATCTCAACCATGGGAGACTTGATGAAGGCTAACATAAAGGAGTTGCGAGTTGAACTTATGCAAGAGATCAGACAAGCTACTGGTCAAAGCAATAGCCATAAGCCAAGAAGGGAAAGGACAAACACAACATGTCAAGAACATTCTGGTTCTCAAGAGACTGATAACCACTATGAACGCTATCATAGTTCTGCTTCTAGAGATAGTAGAAGAAGGCAGAGGCGTGATCATGATGGTAGGAGTCATCAAAAGGATGAGCTTGCTGGACTAAAACTGAAGATACCCCCTTTCCATGGCAAGTCTGATCAGGATGCTTATTTGGAATGGGAGAAGAAGATCGACCAGGTCTTTGATTGTCAGCAGTATACTCAAGCTCAAAATATCCAAATAGCAACCACTGAGTTCTATGATTATCCCCTGAGCTGGTGGTATCAGTTGGTAACCACTAGGAGAAGAAACCAGGAGTATCCAGTTGAATCATGGCAAGAGATGAAATCCATCATGCGCAAAAGGTTTGTTCAAAGTCATTATCACAGTGATCTACATCAGAAACTAAGGAAGCTCACTCAAGGAGAAAGGACCGTAGAAGAGTACTTTCAAGTGATGGAGCTACTGATGTTGAGAGCAAACATTTCTGAAGATAGAGAAGCCACTATGTCTCGGTTTCTAGGAGGACTCAACCGAGAGATTCAAGACAATGTTGAGATGAAACACTATGTTGAGCTAGAAGAGATGTTGCACAAAGCTATCCTCGTGGAGCAACAACTCAAGAGGAAGGGAAACACTCGTACAACCTATGAAGCCTCAAGGTATCTAATATCTAAAGAAGAGAAACCAGCCTACATTAAGGAGAGTAAGCCATATCCTAAGGAAGAAGCAAAACCAAGTGTCATCTTTGGAAAGGATAAAGGGAAGGCCGAAGCTACCAGTTCAAAAGCTAGGGATGTCAAGTGCTTCAAATGCCAGGGAAGAGGACACTATGCCAATGAGTGTACCCACAAACGAATCATGATCTTATTGGAGAATGGAGAGTATGAGTCTGAGGACTATAGATCTGAGTATGATCATGAGGAGTCCGAAGAAGAATATTAAGAAGAACCAGTAAAAGGAAGATTGTTGGTGGCTAGAAGACTCTTGAACCTACAAACCAATACTGAGGAACTTGAGCAACGTGAGAACCTTTTCTATACCAGGTGTTTGGTGCAAGGAAGGTTTGTAGTCTCATTGTGGATGGTGGAAGCTGAGTTAATGTTGCTAGTGAAACAATGGTAAAGAAGTTGGGATTAAATGTTCAAAAGCATCCAAAACCATACCGACTACAATGGCTCAATGAGGAAGGTGAGATGAAGCTGTCCTGTCAAGTGATGGTGCCTCTAGCCATTGGAAGATATGAGGATGAAGTCCTGTGTGATGTGTTTCCAATGGAAGCAAGTAACATCCTCCTTGGACGGCCTTGGTAGTCAGATAGGCGTGTGGTACATGATGGCTATACCAACAAGCATTCCTTTGAGTTCAAAGGAAGGAAAACTACCTTGGTACCTCTCACTCCTAAGGAGGTTCAACAAGATCAACTCCAGCTCTAAAAGAAGAAAGAAATCGACCTCAAACCAGATCAAAGCAAGCGGCATAACTTCTATGCCAAACAAGGAGAAATCAAAAGAATTCTATACTCTCAAACCCCTGTTCTATTGCTTGTTTTTAAAGAATCTCTACTAACCATTACTGATCTTCAACCGGCATAACCAAGTGAACTTGTCTCTCTTTTACAGGAATATGATGATGTCTTTCCAGAAGATAGTCCCATAGGTCTTCCACCAGTAAGAGGGATTGAGCACCAAATTGATTTTGTTCCTGGATCAACACTCCCAAACCGTCCAGCCTACAGAACTAATCCAGTTGAGACTAAAGAATTGCAAAGGCAAGTAGAAGAACTGATGGAGAAGGGCCACATCCGAGAGAGCTTGAGCCCATGTGCAGTTCCAGTGCTCCTTGTGCCTAAGAAAGATGGTAGCTGGCACATGTGTGTTGATTGTAGAGCAATCAATAACATAACAGTGAAGTATCGACACCCTATTTCTAGATTAGATGATATGCTTGATGAATTGCATGGTTTTAGCATCTTTTCTAAGATAGATTTAAAAAGTGGATACCATCAAATTAGAATGAAAGAGGGGGATGAAGGGAAAACTGCATTCAAAACTAAACATGGTCTATATGAGTGGTTAGTCATGCCATTCGGGCTAACAAATGCACCTCGTACATTCATGAGAATTATGAACCATGTCTTTAGGTCTTTCATAGGTAATTTTGTTGTGGTTTATTTTGATGATATCCTAGTCTATAGCAAAAGCTTTGAGGATCATATAGGTCATCTTAGGGGTGTTCTTGATGTTTTGAGACATGAGAAGCTTTATGCTAACCTTAAGAAGTGTACCTTCTGCACGGATAACTTGGTTTTTCTAGGATTTGTGGTAAGTGCTGATGGGGTTAAGGTGGACGAGGAGAAGATTAAGGCCATCAACCACAGTAGGAGAAGAAAGGAGCTTCCATGGACATGCTAGATTCTATAGATGCTTTGTGAAGGATTTTAGCACCATAGCTGCCCCTCTGACTGAAGTTGTCAAGAAAGATGTTGGATTCAAATGGGGAGAAGCACAAGAAACTGCCTTCAAAACACTTAAAGAGAAGCTTACTCAATCTCCTCTCCTTATACTTCCTGATTTCTCTAAAATGTTTTAAATTGAATGTGATGCCTTAGGGATTGGTATTGGTGCTGTATTGGTGCAGGATAGGAAACCTATAGCATACTTCAGTGAAAATCTTGGAGGCGCAACCCTCAATTATGCTACCTATGGCAAGGAGTTGTATGCATTAGTCAGAGCTTTACAAACATGGCTGCATTACCTCTGGCCCAAAGAGTTTGTGATCCACACGGATCATGATTCCCTCAAGTATCTAAAAGGACAAAGCAAGCTTAGCTAGAGACACGCAAGGTGGGTGGAGTTTATTGACACTTTCCCTTATGTCATCAAGTATAAACAAGGTAAAGAAAACATAGTTGCTGTTGCATTATCACGAAGGTATGTACTCTTGAACACTCTTGATGCCAAGCTATTAGGATTTGAACAACTCAAAGGTATGTATGAAACTGACAAAGATTTTGGGGATGCATACAAGTCATGTGAAAATTTGCTGCTGGGCATTACTTTAAACAGGACGGATTCTTGTTCTATGACAATCATTTGTGTGTACCTAACTGCTCTTTGAGATATCTTTTTGTCAGGGAATGCCATGGAGGAAGCCTCATGGAGGCATTTTGGAATTGCCAAGACTCTTAAGATCTTGCAGGATCACTTCTTTTGGCCACACATGAATAGAGATGTTGAACGAATCTGTGGAAGATGTGCAACATGCAAACAACTAAATCTAAGGTCAAATCTCATGGTTTCTACACTCCATTACCCATCCCTTATCATCCATGGAATGATATCTCTATGGAATTCATTGTAGGACTGCCTAGAACTAGAACTGGAAAGGATTGTATCTTTGTTGTGGTAGATAGGTTTTCAAAAATGGCACATTTCATTGCTTGCCATAAGACTGATGATGCATTGCACGTAGCCAACTTGTTCTTTAAAGAGATAGTCCGTTTGCATGGCATGCCTAGAACTATAGTGTTAGATAGAGATGCTAAATTTCTAAGTTATTTCTGGCAGACCCTTTGGTCTAAGCTAGGCACTAAGTTGTTGTTTTCTACTACTTGTCATCCATAAACTGATGGAAAAACTGAGGTAGTTAATAGGACACTAGGAACACTCTTACGTGCATCGTGAAAAAGAACTTGAAATCATGGGAAGACTATTTGCCTCATTGTGAATTTGCATACAATAATTCTATGCATTCTGCTTCTAAATACTCACCATTTGAAATTGTTTATGGGTTCAATCCCACTTCTCCTTTGGATCTAATGCCTTTACCTGAGTGTGAAGAGTTAGTATGGATGGCAAGAAGAAGGCTGAGATGGTACAACAGATTCATGAGCAAGCTAGACGCAAAATTGAGGATAAAATAAAGCAGTATGTCAAACATGCCAACAAAGGAAAACGTGAGAAGGTGTTTGAAGTTGGTGACCAAGTGTGGGTGCATCTAAGGAAAGAAAGTTTTTCAAATGAAAGGAAATCTAAACTGATGCCGCGCGTCGATGGACCTTTTGAGGTGATAAAGAGGATCAGCAACAATGCCTACAAGCTTGACCTCCTAGGTAAGTATGATGTGAGTAATAGCTTCAACTTTACTAACTTGATCCCTTTTGTTGCAGATGAGCCAGATTTGAGGACAAATCCTTTTCAAGAGGGAGGGGATGATGTGATCATGGACCAGCCAACTAATGGAGATGATGAGCTGATGGACAAACCATTTGATGAAGATGCCTTGTCCATTCCAGAAAGACCTATGACTCGTTCCAGATCAAAGAAGCTCAAGGAAGCTATTGGAGGATTATTTAAGATGTCATTCATACAAGAAGATTGTCTTGGCCGAAACTTGATCAACCAAGACACCCTCACCACCATTCAAGCTACTCTTTTATCCAGCTGATCATCAACTAGGAAAGCAACCTAAGTGTGCTCTTTTTCCCTACCTTTGCTTTTGTCCCAGTGGTTTTTCTAAAGTTAGGTTTTTAACGAGGCCTTAGTTTGTTTCACAAATCACCTAGTTGATGTATCTTAGTATATGCATGATATGTATGCACATTAGGACCGACCCCATTTCTATCTTAGGATAAGTTTTAGATTATGGTTTTTATTTCATTAAGTTCTCGAAACCTAAAGGAGCATATTCCTCGGTTTCTATTTAAACTCTTGCAAACCTCATTCTAAGGCACGCAGTCTCTTATTCTAAACCTTTTGTCTTCTCTTTTCTCTCTGATCTTTGTCGAGTGTAAGAGCTTTCTGGTGAGTCATATCAGCCGACTAAGGGTTCTAGTTTGGTGTGTCATATTCGATTTAGTGCCTAGGAGTATCAAGGAGATCATCCACACCTCTTTGTTTCACCAATCGATCCACAAACCTTGTTAAACTTGAGTTTTTTGATTCGTTTACGCAAGGATCTATCCCAAACAATCCAGAGAAGCATCCTAGGAACGTGTTAGAAAGTGGTCCAGCAGGGACAAATGAAACAAACCAGTCTCCCCACCTTGGTCATGAGGGGGGAAACACTGAAGATCAGGAAGGTGGAAACTCTGGCAGTAGTGAAGAGTTTGATTCAGGAAAAGAAGAGTTTGATTCTACATAAGAAGATAGAAGCTCCGGGTCTCATGATCAAGGTGGTGATACTCAAGAAGGTCAGAGAAGTACTTAGCATCCAGAGGAGGAAGAACCTGAAGAAGGGGGAGTAGAACAGCAGCAACAGTTGCGGAGAAGCTCAAGGATAAGAAGACCACCATCTGATTGGGTTCACACTAGGGTATACTATAATGCCCAAGCGGTTGCACACCCATCTCATGTGGTATACTCTTTTACTCATTATCCAGAAGAGCATTGTTCCTTTATGGTCAGTATGGACGAGAGTGATATACCAAGATCCTATGAGGAAGCTGTTAAAGACAAGGAATGGAAGGATTCAGTTGGTGCTGAGGCGAGTGCGATGATCAAGAATGAAAACCGGCATGAAAGTGAGTTGCCAAAAGGGAAGAAGGCAGTGACCAGTAGACTGATCTTTACCATCAAATACTTGGCGAATGGAAAGATAGATAGAAGGAAAACCAGGTTGGTTGCAAGAGGCTTTACTCAAACCTATGGAGAAGATTATGTGGATACTTTTGCCCCAGTTGCAAAGCTTCACACTATTAGAATCGTATTGTCTCTTGCAGTTAACCTTGAGTGGGGTCTGTGGTAAATGGATGTGAAGAACGCCTTCCTTCAAGGAGAACTTGAAGATGAGGTCTATAGGCATCCTCCACCAGGTCTGGAACACTTAGTGAAGAAGGGAAATGTTCTTCGGCTCAAGAAAGCAATCTATGGTCTCAAAGAATCTCCTAGAGCCTGGTACAACAAGTTGAGCACTACTCTAAATGGCAAAGGGTTCAAGAAATGTGAACTGGATCATACCTTATTCACTCTCTCGACCACAACAGGTATAGTTGTCCTTCTGGTGTATGTTGATGATGTCATCATCACAGGAAGTGACAAGGCAGGTATTCAATCCACTAAAGACTTCCTTAAATCTGTGTTTGAAATTAAAGACTTGGCAGAGATGAAATACTTCCTTGGTATTGAGATATGTAGATCCAAGGAAGGTTTGTTTCTGTCCCAAAGAAAGTATACACTTGATCTCTTGAAAGATGCAGGGAAACATGGAGGGAAGACAACCAAGATGCCACTAGATGATGGGTACAAATTTCCTCGTGAGGGGGAGATTGAACATAGCCGGCCATTCCATGATCTTAAGCTTGATAGAAAGCTTGTTGGTAAGTTGATCTATCTTACCATTACCCGACCTGATATCTGTTTTGCTGTGAACCAGGTGAGCCAACACATGCAAATTTCAAAGGAACATCATTGGAACATGGTTGAGAGGATCCTGATGTATCTAAACGGATCACCAAACCTTGGAGTATGGATGGGGTGCGATAGGAGCACCGAAGTGGTGGGCTATTGTGATGCGGATTGGGCAGGAGATAGGATGAACAGGAAGTCGGCCACTGGATATTGCACCTTCATAGGTGGGAACCTAGTTACCTGGAAGAGCAAGAAGCAGAAGGTGGTCTCTTGTTCCAGTGCAGAAGCTGAGTATAGGGGAATGCTAAAACTTACAAACAAGCTAGTGTGGATCAAGGACATTCTGAAGCATGTGGAGATCGATCAGTCTACACCAATGACCATGCATTGTGATAACCAAGCCGCAATTCATATAGCTTCCAACTCAGTATTCCATGAAAGAACCAAGCATATTGAGGTTGATTGCCACAAGGAGAGGCAAATGATTGGATTAGGAGTGATCTTGCCATGCTATACAAGGAGTGAGGATGAGTTGGCGGATGTGTTTACAAAGGCAGCTAGACAAAAGACAATGGAGTTCATCCATGTGAGGTTGGGACTTATTGATCTAACCCAACTTAGCTAATCCCCTGCTATGGGGGTCTTTACTCTTTTTCCCTCATTCGGGTTTTATCCCAAAAGGGTTTTCCTTGGTGAGGTTTTTAATGAGGAAGAACTCATAGCCTTCCAAGCTTGACTTGTTCCATATGGTCAAGCTTGAGGGGGAGTGTTAAGTTGTGGTATCTATCTTGGGGTTGATTAGAAAGAAGAGAGGAGAAGGGTTAGGGTCGACATTGTCCGTACAAGGCCTTATAGGCCGTACAAGGTCGACCAAAAGCATCTCGACCAAGTGTTACCATTCGGGTAAAACCAAAATCACCCGACTGCTTTACTCGGGAGGTAAACTTATCCACCTGTTGGAAAGGAAGAAGAGAGCCGCATGGACAGGCTGGCAAGACCTGGAAGGATCAGCATCTTGTCAAAGATGATGATGCCATTTACTTTGCCATGAAGCCTCGGTTTGAATTAGGCGTGCCTCTTCTCTTGATCTCAGCCACATCTTTTCTTCTCTTGCTTTACGAAAACCCTTGTATCCCTCTCTATATATTGTAACCCCGAGTGGATGAATAAAGCATACAGTTCTCTCTAATATTTTGAGTCTTCAAACATGTTCTTCATAGTCTCTTAATCTTTCTTTGTTCTTAGTCTAAATCGAGTCTCTTTGTTCTATAATCTGTTCTTAGTCTCATTCTTCTTACTTATTCATCTACAATATCAAAAGATCTTAAAGAAACCGCATTCCAAACCCTTAAAGGGAAGCTTAGTTAATCACCTCTCTTAATGCTTCCTAACTTTACTAAAACCTTTGAGATTGAATGTGATGCCTTAGGAATTGGAATTGGTATTGTGTTGATGCAGAATAGGAAACCCATCGCCCACTTTAGTGAGAATCTTGGAGGAGCCACTCTCAACTATGCTACCTATGACAAAGAACTCTATGCTTTGGTGAGGGCTTTGCAAACATGGCAACATTACTTGTTATTGAAATAATTGAAGGGATGACCAGAAGAAGAAGCTGGTTGATGATCCAAGGATAAGTTCATCAAGAGAAGCCAATTTGGTTCTGATTGTACAAACTTGCTCCACAAGCTACCACTTGACCTAACCTGACTTGAAAGGCAAGGAATAAGTTGTGGAGACTAATATGTACGTTGGGAACCTCTAAGAATTCAAGGAAATCAGTTTGAATTAAAAAGAAAGGATCTGCTTTGAATTAAGCTAGAATAAGTCACATGGACATAAGGAGTTGTGTAGAGCTGTCACAATCACCAAGGAAGGCTGTGCCTCTCCTCCTGTCCCTTTCTACACTTCCTGGACGAGCCATGCCTTGGCTGTATCCCTTTTGGGGTCTTCTCAGTCCCAACAGAATTATTTGTTTATATTTCCTTGTTTTAGTAATTGTTTAATGTTGCTCATTGTCTATTTAAAGACAGCTTCACCTCTTGTAACTCTTACCAGAATCAATAGACAAGTTTCCCTCTCTAATTTTGTGTGCTCTCTCTCCCTTGCTTGTGTCTAAACAATATTCACAATGTAAGGAGTTAAGTTTTATGGTTTAGAGGCTGCCTTATCTATTTCTCTCTTAAGGCAGCCTAATACTTGTCAAACTCACTCTAAACTCTTCTTTATCTACTTCTTTAACTCTATATACTGATTTTAAGTCCTCTTCATCTTAGGTACACAAACTCAAAGTGTTGTGTTACTTCAGAAGGATAGATTCAAACTAGAGATTCTTTGCCACAGATAACCAGTGTGATGTCTAGGATCTTGGTTATAGTGTAGGCTGTTTAAGAGGATTCAACGACCAGTTGGTTTTCTCTTCCTTTGAATGGTGAGTTCCTGTTGTATGGTTGAAGGGGATTCAGTTACAAGTTAACTGAATACTCTCTTGACATGAGACAAACACTCATGAATTCCAACACTTGTGGCCCAAGGATTTCGTCATCCACACTGACCATGAGTCCCTAAAGTATCTCAAAGGGCAGAGTAAGCTTAGTAAGAGACACGCAAGGTGGGTTGAGTTCATTGAGACATTCGCATACGTGATCAAATACAAACAAGGTAAGGAGAACATAGTTTCTGATGCACTATCTCGGAGGTATGCTCTCTTGACCACTCTTGATGCTAAGCTACTAGGTTTTGAGCAGATAAAAGAGATGTACGAGACTGACCTTGACTTTAAAGAAGCTTATGTGTCTTGTGCGAAATTTTCTGCAGGACACTAATTTAGGCAAGATGGATTCTTGTTCTATGATAACAGATTATGTGTGCCTAATTATTCTCTACGAGATCTGTTTGTTAGGGAATCCCATGGGGGCAGTCTAATGGCTCATTTGTTAACCTGAAGTGATAAACCATCTCACTAAAGGTTAATGTGCAAAGCTTGGGCAAAATCTATTAGAAGTCTTATCAAGGACTAAAGAGGGTCCAGAGGCTTATACTGAGAAATAACAAAGTTCAATAAGGGCTTATGATCAAGAAGGAAGTGTTTGGGAAGATTTGGGAGCCATTGGTCAAAAGTGCAAAAATAGGTTCGACCGTACGGACAGTCGTATGGCCTTGTATGGACTGTACGGACATGGTCAACCCAAAACACTTCCTGGTTCAACTTTTGGGTGAGTTTGGGCGATGTGCAAAATCCAGGTTGAGGTGTACGGACGGGTGGTCCGTACACAGTCCCTACGGTCAAGCGATGGAGCAGTTTCGGGTTTGTCTTCAGTTTGATCACTTTAAACCGAACCAATTCAAATCTCTTGTGACTGATTGAAGCTAAGGAGGCAAGGAAACAGCTGTGTCGAAATGGATAAGAGGAATATGCTATAAAGATGCTTATCCAAAGGAAGGAAGGAACCTGGACTTATCATTGGCAAGGTTCATGTGCCTTGCTGGCCTATTCCTGGCAAAGCCTTTCTAGGCGCGCCCAGGCTGTCTCCAGCTTGTATAAATACCATATGGCTACATCTAAACCGTCCATTACCTCAGGATTTATCAGCCCTTAGATATAGGTTAATTTTTGCTTCTTGTATTGCCTATAAAGGCCTCATTATCGATTGTAAACATTTCAAGTGAGAGAGTGGCGTTTCCCCTCCTCCGTCCTAATCTTTTCTGGGTTCTATATCTCTGTTCTTCAGTATCTTGTCTCTGATTCTTCAAGTCTCACGAATCTCTTTTTAGTCTCTTTATTCTCTTAGTCTAATCATTAATCTTATTCTGTCATCAAGTATTCTTTTCTTCTCGTTATTAGAAGATCAGTCCAAACCTGTTGAGGTTGGATCTCCTCACCCAACCCACAGCCTGAACTCTGATAAAATTTCATGGTATCAGAGCCAGGGTCATCAGAACCTGGTTCATCAGCATCCATAAGCTCAAGCTCTCTCCCATGCCATTTCTAAACTAATGAAGAAGCTTCTGTCTCGCCAGTCATTTAAACCCTTTAATATGGAAACTTTATCATCCATGGTGTGCCCAGAATCTATTCTCAGTTCATCCTCCTCTCTCATGCTCGTTCTAGAAAAAGAAGGCCAGTGGAAGCTTGTCCAAGCCTTTCTTCCTAACTGTCAAAGGAGAAACCTTTTAAAGAAGGAAAATTTCAACTTGGATCTTGGTATAGGCGACTCAAACATGAAGAAAGTTGGTTTCTTTTGGCATGATGGAGTCAAGGGAAGATCATGCAAAGAAGGAGATGTTGGTTCCCAAATCTGCAACCCAAAATCTGTCCATTCATGAATCGTTTAACCATGGAGGTTCAAGGAACCAGCTCAGGTTCCTTGATTGTATGATAACTTCCTTCCCTTGTATAAAGCTTGAGTCTTTTTGATATGGCTGTGTGGTGTGATGTGTATTCTTGTCCTGTGGCTCTTTATAAAGCTTGCTAGATACTGTCCCAGGTTGCATAAAGGTCTTGTGTGATGTTTGATTAATAAAAAGGCCATTCCTTGTTCACTACTTGAATGTGTATTAGGGTGCTAGATAGTGTATTAGCCCCATTGATTGCATTCAAGACTGATTAGAACTTGTTAAGGGGCTTTGCATTTTCATCTTTCACTTGGTTGGTTGCTGCCTTAGGTTGAGCACCTAGAGTAATGTCTAAGAATGCGGTTAAGATAGCCTAGTTTTGCCTAAATGAAATGTGTTTTATCTTATCATATCATGCATTGTCTTTTAGGAAGTTGCATTGCGGTTGACATTGGAGATCAAACTTGATAATTAGTCAAGGTTTGATCCCAATGCTTGTGGCCTAATCTATTATGGAGTTTGAGTGCTGTACAGGGACATAAGAAGTCTTAAGTGTCTAACCAAACCAAGTAAGAAAAGGCGTTGCCCATTGAGAAGCAATGGAGAGTTTACTTGTGTGTAGAGATGGTGGCGTTTAGACACTGCTCCGGAAGCAGTGTGCTCCTAGTCCAAGAGGAACACAAGTAGGAGTGGTCATCACTTAAGTCCATGGAATGCTGATGACCAATGGGACTGGTGATTCGTATGGGGGTTAAGCATCAAATCTAAAAGATGATGGAGGTGCTCCTTGGTTAGACGAGTCATCAGACTGCTGGCTGAGCATTAATGACTAAGGAAGGGTGCAGTTGGAGCTAAACATCAAGTCCAAAGAGGATGGAGGTGTTGCTACCTAACTGGGTTATGAAGCTACCTGCTAAGAGTAATGACCAGAGAAGAGTTGGGTTAAACCCAACAAGAAACACTGGAGTGTGTCCATGGAGGTTTAAGGAATCAGCCCGGATTCCTTAACTGTATGCAACCCTCATATCCCTTAATAAGAGTTTATACATTGTTATGCATTGAGTAGTGTTTGTCCCAGGATCTCCTGGCTTGTTTATTGCATTGTTTTGTGTTGATTGTCTATCTTGCATAAGCATCAGAGAGGTTGTTTAGTATCGTCTTGTGCATTGTCATAATTCCAAATTGCCATGATTGTGTTGTAGAACTGAGTAGAATGTCTCGGATACTTGCATCATGAGAACTGTTAGACTGCTTTACATTCATAAGCATCTAGTAGTGATTCAATCCGGTTCAGTGTTGCTTGGATGTTAATGAAATAATTAATCAATAAGAGATATCAAGTAGGATTTAGAAGTGGGTCTAAACTACTTGAATCTATGGTCTTGATGAAACCATTGCTCATTAATATGCCTAGTTGTTTCTTCCATTCTGCTTAGGTTGTTTAGGATATCATATAGTTGCTATTTCATTCGGATTGAATCTATTATATTCTCATGATTGCTGTCCAAGTCTGTTGCATTCATAGCATCTCTCACCATGATTGCGTTATAGTATTGAGTAGGTTGTCTCAGCTATTTGCATAGTGTTCTTGAGGATCTTTGGTGCAGTTGCATAATCATATAGATTCCTTTAATTCTGAGTCCTGTTATCTTGCTTTGTTTCTGTCTATAGCTTATCCATCATGGTTGTCTTGAAGCATTTAGAAGTTTGTCTAAGCTCTTGCATCACGTTTTTGATAATCTGTTTTGCATAAGCATGTCTCATTCTTTCTCAGTTCAATCCGGATGCATACTGGTTCTAATGCCTTTATTTTAATCCATCAATGTTTGTCTTGCATCATTTAGAAGCTGTCTAGGTTGCTTGCATCTTTGGTTTTGATTGGAACTGGTGTGCATAGTCCCTTGTAGTTCTTGGATTAAACCCATTGCATTCATATAGTATTTTTGAGTTGTTGCATACATCTATTGCTGCATGAACCTGAAGCCTAAAGTGTCAGTGCATTCTTGAAAGCATACATTGCACTTTAGTGATTGAAATTTTTTTGATCTTGTTCTTATGATTAGCTTGTTTCAAGATCATAGCTTGTTGAGACATTGGAGATCAAACCAGATGTGTGATCTTGGTTTGGTCCCAATGGGATGATCTAATCTTGCATTGAGTTGTGGTGATGTTAGGTACACAAGGAGTGATACAGTGACAAACCAAAGTAACAAGATACTGGCCTAATGCCATTGCATACCAATCCTGGACGAGTCAGTCCACAAACCACAAGAAGTGTAGTGTGATTGAGTATACAATGAGAGGTTGATACCATTGTATGATACCACTTGGACATGTCAGTCCCAAAGTCTACAAGAAGTGTAGAATGGGATATCATACAATGAGAGACTACCTTGTGAGGGCTCTAAAGGTGATTCAAACACCATTTATTCCTGGTATAAGGACGAGAGCCAAAACTCACAAGGGTTAGGATATCAAGTCTTGTAAATACTGATGGTTCCTTAAGACCATGGAACTGTATACACTCAACTGACAAGCTTAGCTCCTCCCAAAGTCTCGGACTTAAGCTTGAGGGGGAGTCTGAATATACATGATCCATGGTCCAGTATCAAGCCTTGCAAGGACTTCAACAAAGGATCATCCAACCAGGTCTAGGCAGTGGCATGTCTATGCAAAGAGACTGTTCAGAGCAGTCTTTGTTGTGTGTCCATGAAAGCTCAGTTCAGTGCGGCCTCTGTGGTGAGGTGGTTGAAAACTGAAGCTGAAGGTTCCACACAACCTCCCATCAAGTTGGTGTTGCCATGAAGAGGTTGCAACCGGCCAAGTATGAGGGACTCAAGTGACAAAGCAGTCACTCATCATCCCAACAAAAAGGGAAGTAACTTGACCTTAATCTATTTCAAGTCATTCATCATTTCTTCTTGAATCTCGAAATGGTTCTTAAAATGCTTGAATAGATTAGTTCTGATTGATATTATTAAATGGAATAAGTTCTAGTGCTTTATCCTTAGTTAAAACCATCATTGATATCTTGCTTCATTTAGAAGATTGTCTAAGTTGCTAAAATCTCTGGTTTTAGTTCAAAACTTTGAGCCTTGCCTAGGTTTCTTATTCTTGTGGATATCCTTGATAAGTACTGATGCACCTTTGGGATAATGTATCAGGTACCATTACCAGTACTTGAGCCTCACTGAAGATGATCATGGTCGTTTCCTAGCTTCTCTAAGATGGCCTTGAAGTCAGTTGAGAGGGGGAGAGCCAAACCGGGTCTATGAAGAGGTCAAGCCGAGTTCTATGAGTGTGCAAGCCTTGTGTTGTTGGCTGCACGAGTTTAGGCCACGATCCAAAGTCCTTTGTGTCTAACCACACTGGTTCTAAGGCACAAAGGCTCAATGGCCAATCCCTAGGCCTTGAAGGATCTTACTCTTTTTCCTTGCCAAGGTTTTATCCCTAAGGAGGGTTTTCTTTGGTAAGGTTTTAATTAGGAGTGAATTCAGGGTTCCAAGCTTGACTCAGGATCTATCGAGTCAAGCTTGAGGGGGAGTGTTAACCTGAAGTGATAAACCTGAAGTGATAAACCATCTCACTAAAGGTTAATGTGCAAAGCTTAGGCAAAACCTATTAGAAGTCTGATCAAGGACTAAAGAGGGTCCAGAAGCTTATACTGAGCAATAAAAAGGTTCAAGAAGGGCTTATTATCAAGAAGGAAGTGTTTGGGAAGATTTGGGAGTCATTGGGCGAAAGTGCAAAATAGGGTCGACGGAGTAGTTTCAGGTTTGTCTTCGGTTTGATCACTTTAGACCGAACCAATTAAAATCTCTTGTGACTGATTGAAGCTAAGGAGGCAAGGAAACAGCTGTGTCGAAATGGATAAGAGGAATATGCATAAAGATGCTTATCCAAAAGAAGGAAGGAACCTGGACTTATCATTCACAAGGTTCATGTGCCTTGCTGGCCTATTCCTGGCCAAGCCTTCCTAGGCGCGCCCAGGCTCTCTCCAGCCTGTATAAAGACCATATGACTTCATCTAAACCGTCCATTCCCTCAGGCTTTATTATCCCTTATATATAGGTTAATGTTTGCTTCTTGTATTGCCTATAAAGGCCTCATTATCGATTGTAAACATTTCAAGTGAGAGAGTGGGGTTTCCCCTCCTCCTTCCAAATCTTTTGTGGGTTCTAAATATCTGTTCTTCACTCTCTTAGTCTCTGGTTCTTCAAGTCTCACGAATCTCTCTTTAGTCTCTTTATTCTCTTAGTCTCTGGTTCTTCAAGTCTCACGAATCTCTCTTTAGTCTCTTTATTCTCTTAGTCTCACCCTTAATCTTATTCTCTCATCAAGTATTCTTTTCTTCTCGTTATTACAAGATCAGTCCGAACCTGTTGAGGTTGGATCTCCTCACTCAACCCACGACCTGAACTCTGATAAACTTTCATCATTTTGGGATTGCCAAGAGTCTTAAAGTTTTGAAGGATCACTTCTATTGGCCACACATGAAAAGAGATGTTAAGAGTATCTGTGGAAGGTGTGCCACTTGCAAGCACGCTAAGTCCCAAGTCCAGTCTCATGGTTTGTACACTCCCTTACCAATTCCTCACGATCCTTGGAATGACATATCTATGGATTTCATTGTTGGATTGCCTAGGACTAGAACCGGAAAGGACTCTATATTTGTTGTCGTTCATAGGTTCTCTAACATGGCATATTTCTTAGCTTGTAATAAGACTGATGATCCATTTCATGATGCTAATAAGATGTTTTGATATCTTAATAGAAATGTAACCAGAAAGTGACTAAGAACAGATTTAGAAATAAATAGACTTGATTTATACTTAACGAGAAGAGAGATTATGAGAGAGTATGAAGAACATCTTGAGACTCGAAAACTAGAGAGAACAGTATGCTTTATTCATCCACTCGGGGTTACAATATATAGAGAGGGATACAAGGGTTTTAGTAAAGAAAGAGAAGAAAGGATGTGGCTGAGATCAAAAGAAGGGGCACACCTAATTCAAACCGAGGCTTCCTGGCCAAGTAAATGGCATCAGCATCTTTGACAAGATGCTGATCCTTCCAGCTCTTGCCATCCTGTCCACGAAGCTCTCTTCTTCCTTTCCAACGGGTGGATAAGGTTACCTCCCAAGTAAAGTAGTCGGGTGACTTTGGTTTTACCCGAATGGTAAAACTTGGTCGAGATGCTTTTGGTCGACCTTGTACGCCCTGTACGGCCTTGTACGACCTTGTACGGACAAGGTCGACCCAAACCCTCCTCCTCTCTCCTTTCTAATCAACCCCAAGATAGATACCACAACTTAACAGCTAACTTGTTCTTTAAAGAGGTTGTTCGTTTACATGGAATGCCTAGTGTGAGAATAGCTGAATTATGAGAAGAGAATGATGGAATTGAAGGTTAAATTATGGGAGAACATAGACTGGGCGAGAGAGGGAACAAGTATTGCTAAGAGACAGTAACTAAAGAATGAGAGTTTGTGAAGTCTAAAGAGTATAAGCTTGAAAGTAACCAGAGTAATTATGGAGATTTAGAGTATCAGAGAGTAAGATAACAGAGTAACTCGTGGGAGAGAGATTAGGAACCAAGAATACGTGAAAGAAAGAGTTAACTTTCTCTTAGACTACCTTATGTTACAACAAGAACTTAAATAGGCAAAGACAACCTTAAACAATGAATAAATCTTGGTTCTATTAAACAATTACTTCTGTAGGGAAAGAGAAGATACCAAAGGAGAAGAAGACTAGGTCTGGCTCGTCCATATGAAGGGAAAGGGACAGGAGGAGAGATGGTGGTGAAGTCTCCCATTGATGAAAATGACAGCTTTGCGTACAGTTCCTTAAGCACATGTGATCTTTTATTTTATTTAAATCCCCACTTGTCCAGCCACTCTCTCCAACGGTCAGAAGCCTTAATTTACTCAAATATGCTTTTGAGGATGAATCTGGAAGAGATTCATCCTTTCCTTGCCTTCCAAGACACTCTAGCTCAAGCTTGCTTGCTTGGAAGTCAAGACTGTACGGACTGACTTCTTACACAAGTATCCAACCTCTTCTCTTCTTCTTGTCACTTATTTCATTCCAACATTCTTCTCTTGATATTCTTTGTTCACAGCATCTTGGTCATACTTAGCCATACTTCTTTCCTCTCCACTCTAACAATGCCTTGGTTCACAAGTCTATATGTCCTAGTCTCAGCTACATGTTTGTGGATCACTTCTTATGCTTGTCTTTTATATTTCTCTTTATCAATACTTGGGTCATGAACCAGCTACTTCTACTGGTCATTCCCTTCATCATTTCAACACCTAGAACTATAGTTTCGGATAGAGATACTAAGTTTCTTAGTTACTTTTGGAAGACTCTTTGGTCTAAGCTAGGCACTAAGTTGTTGTTCTCTACTACATGTCATCCGCAAACTGATGGGCAAACTGTTGAACTGAATAAAAGAATGAGGATACAAAGGTTAGAGAAGGCTTACATAATCAAGAGGAGAAGAAAAGGCGTTGTCCGTACAAGTTCGTACAGTTGGCCGTACAATTGATCCGTACAAGGCCGTACAACTCTTGGTCGATCAAAAGTGAAAAAGATCGACCAAAGGTGAAACCAGTTCACCCGGAGAAGTTAATTCAGTCTTTTACCTTTCTACTTCGCGCATAGGATCAGATAACCTTATGGATAAGGTTAGATCTTGCCTTGATGGACTGGCACAGCTGGAAAGGAAGGAATCTAGTCAAGATGCTAAACGGATCATGGCCTTTCTTCGATGGCAAGTTGGCACCCTTGCTTCACATTCAGATTAAGTGCCACTTGCTACATACTGAAATCAGCCTTGAGATTCTTGTTATGATCAGAGCTTGTCTCCCCCTTTCTTCTGGCTTCTTGCCTCCATTTAGAGATTGAGTCAAAGCCTGCCTTTGCTCATGAGCTTAGTAGGTACCTGATTCAACAAAACAAGACAGCATGTATCAATTCTCAATGCATAAACTAATCAATTTATTTGTAGAGATTGAAATGGTTACTCCCCTTGCATATGGTTGTTAAGAATGGTGAGGAGTGTCCCATGGACACTTGAATCCCTCATGAATGCTGTGGAATAATGTGGGGTGACAGATCCTTCAGTCTTGATCACTTAATCCCCCTTACTTTGAAATCACCATTCTAGCCTCTTCTTGAAGCTTTATCAACCAGGTACAAGGACACATGCTATGGGCTGATTCATAGCTTCCCAACTGAAGGTAACTGTTCTAACTCCATATAGAAGCTGATCCATAGCTTCCCAACCAGAAGGTAACTGTTCTAACTCTCAATCCTCGGGCTGATTCATAGAATTCCAGTCAACTTGCCTCTCCACCTGATCTTCTTGCCAAGTAGTCTCTGATGGCCATCTGTTCTATCACCAAGTTGCTATTTTCCTTGCTGATGTTTCTTTGATCCGGCAGATGAGAAATCTTGCAAGGGTGAATTCCACCACTTGCATACTCTCACTTCTGATCTGAGGTGAGGAAATGGAAGACTTGGACCTTCAGGAATGCTCATCATTACCCCTCCTCAAGCTTGATCCAGAGAGAATAAGTGAAGGACCAAGCTTGCAAGTGAGCAACATTGAGTTTTGAAACCAGGAGCGCATCACCCCTACAGCTGCGCTTAAGTCAACCGGTTCCTCCCTTATTCTCTTCTCCACTGCCTCTTGTAAGTCTTTTGAACCAGGAGCTCAACACCCAAACAGGTTGCGCTTAATTTAACCGGTTCTCTACGCACAAGTGATCTTTCCATGGTCAGGAATATACACACTCTGTAGGCTCTGAACTCATGGGCAAAGTCTTCTTCTTTGTCTTGATTTGATGATGGACAGAGGCAACACTTGTGTACCTGAAACATCACTCAAACACCAGCAAGAATCAGACCACACACACTAGGATCAGACCATGGTAACTCACCAATCCTGATCCCAATGCTTTAAGAAAATGGAATGGACAGAATCTAAACAACTCATTTACTTTAAATCCATGCAACCAATTCACTAAATGCTCAGGTGTGATAATTCATCAGTTACAAGGCATCTACGCTCATTTTATCACACATATAACAATAGCAGAGTGCAATGACAATTTATGACAGTAGCATAGACTAGACAATCATTTAATCAAGCTACACAACTATGAATGCAACACATGACCAGGAAACTCTCCTAGGCCTCTAGCAATGCAACAAGACACAAAACAGGCTCTAAGAAACTTGCCTAGACCATACAGCACACAAACAAATGAGCTAAGACAATAACAAGACAAAACAATGCTAGAAATCTCCTAGAACAGTACACAGGCATCAAGGAACAATTTTAAGCAATAGCTATATGAATGCACAAGATTCAATTCAAGACAGCATGAGATAACAAGCAACTAAATGCACATCACACAAGCTAATGGTTACTGGTTTCATCAAAGCCATAGGGACCAGTAGCTTAGACCAACTTCTAAATGCATACCAGTCCACTATGATGGACTAACCAGACCATTACCACAATCTAACAATGAAATGGATTGAACCAGATGCTATATGATCATGCTAGCAAGCTTACTAACTCCTAGAACAATGCATACACAATGTTTAAGTATCATGGGACATAACTAGGTTCAACAACTCTAGTAACATTGAACTGTCCCTAAGATACTAACAACACACTCAACACAACCAGGAACAATTTAAGACAATTAAGGAAGCTCTTATTAGAGTTAAGGAGGTTAACTTACAACCAAGGAACCTGAGCTAGTTCCTTGAACCTCCATGGTTGTGAATCACTTGAATTTGAAGGGCTTGTGGTGTGGATTGACTGTCCAACACCTCCTCTTCTTGATTCTCTCCTTCTGGTCAAGGAGACACTTAAAACCCCTCCTGTCCTCTTGCTGGTCGTGGGTTTTGTTGGTCAGAAACATAGCTTCAGCATGGCTGGCCAGAAAATGATTAGAACAGCTTAGCTTTAATGCTTCTTTAGTGACCTTTCTCCAAGAATGGTTTCTTCCATGGATTATCTTCAGCATTTTGGACCAGATGTGGTGGTTTGACTTCTTCTTTTGACTCCTTGAAGCTACTGAAGTCGCCATTTCCTTTGAGCTTTCCATCTTAGATAGTTTGGACCAGTGGACAATAGAATGTACCAACTGGTTTTGCAAGAAACAGAACTTGAAACTGAACCTTTGATGAAGCTTGCTGGACTGAGCTGAAGCTTTCTTGAGTTCCAGATACTTGTATACTGTCCTATCTTGAGTTATGGCGAGATTCTTCCCGTTGGAAGACCTTTGGACCAGTGGATAAAGAGATGTAGCAGAAACTGTTTTGGAGACAGTTTTGAGAAGATGATGCTTTGCGGAAGCTATGAAGGTTTCAGGAGCTTGGAAGCTCTGATACCATGTGAGAATAGATGAATTATGAGAAGAGAATGATGGAATTGAAGGTTAACTTATGGGAGAACAGAGACTGGGCGAGAGAGGGAACAAGTATTGTTAAGAGACAGTAACTAAGGAATGAGTGTTTGTGAAGTATGAAGAGTATAAGCTTGAAAGTAACCAAAGTAATTATGGAGATTTAGAGTATCAGAGAGTAAGATAACAGAGTAACTCGTTGGAGAGAGATTAGGAACCAAGAAAATGTGAAGGAAAGAGTTAACTTTCTCTTAGAGTACCTTATGTTACAACAAGGCCTTAAATAGGCAAAGACAACCTTAAACAATGAATAAATCTTGGTTCTATTAAACAATTACTTCTGTACGGAACGAGATGATGCCAAAGGAGACGAAGACAAGGTCTGGCTCGTCCATATGAAGGGAAAGGGACAGGAGGAGAGATGGTGGTGCAGTCTCTCATTAATCAATAAGCAAGTTTTTAAGTCTCTTCTTCCCCTCTAAGTTCTTCACACCCCGAAATGGGTTCTTAGGAAAGTCGAGTCTTTTAGTCTCTAAATCTTTTCTAAACTATCTCAAACTCTCTCAAAGTCTCTTATTCTCGTTGACACTCAGATTCTAGTCTACTTTTCATGGTATCAGAGCCGGTTCCCTCGAACCTGAGTTTTGAGTTTGTCCCTCAACGAAGAACACTCAAGAACACCTCTTTCAATCCGTGAAGCTCAAGATGGAAGGTACCAAGGCTACTGTGATTCCGGTGACTCTAAAGGGGGGAAACTACCTCCTATAGTCTCGTGTGGTGAAGACAGCAGTAGGGAGAAAGGGTTTGTGGAACCACATCCTTGAGGGTGAGGCTCCTAAGCTCATGAAGGCGACAAGGAGACCATCGTTTGTGATGAAGTGAAGTGGATCCTGAGATTTTGAGAGAATGAGAGTAGATGATGCGAGATTGAGAGAGAAAGAGTGAAAAGAGTGAAATATTAGATAAGATATTACTCGATGTTCATGATGAACACGAGAGAGAAGATAGAAACTCGGAAAAGAGAAAGTGTATTGCTTGATTCATTAATCTGAGAGGAGTTTACACTTATATAGAAGCTTTACAACGGATACAAAGGGCATGGTAATAAGAGATGAGACGTGGCTGGTCTAAGGGGAGTGGCGCGCCTGGTTTTAACTTGTGATTGTGGGAGCGAGATGCTTTTGGCATCTTGACCAGATACCTTCACCTTTCCAGCTCTGGACAGGCTTTCTTGGTCAAGCTTATCTCCTTATCCGCGAGCCTCTTTCTTACCGAGTAACTATCCAGGTTAACCTTCTTCCTTTTACCCGACCAGTTTACCTTGCCTTCTCTCTGCCTTGATGCCCAAGTATCCGCCATGGATGTACGGACCTTTAGTTGTACGATCAAGGCCCATCTGTACAACTTAACCTGTATTTTGCACAAGATCAAAATATATTTTGGTCGAGTTTAAAGTGGTTTGGGTCGAGTGGTCCGTACGGTCGGCCATACAGTCCGTACTGTTTGTACCGTCCGTACACTCGCCCTAACTTTGCACCAACCTCCCTTTGATCCCAAACTTCATTCTAAGCCTCTTAATCCTCCTCTCTTTATTTCCTCAGATCAACACTCCCCCTCAAGCTTGACCATGTGGAACAAGTCAAGCTTGGAATGCTATGAGATCTCCCTCATTAAAAACCTCACCAAAGAGTAAACCCTTTTTGGGATAAAACCCCTTGATGAGGGAAAAAGATTGGAGACCCAATAGCGAGCGGATTGGTTTTCTGGTGTAAGGTCAATGAGTCCTAATCTGGTGTGAATAGACTCGATGACTTTTTGTCTTGCTGCCTTGGTAAAGACATCCGCCAACTGATCCTCACTTCTTGTATAGCATGGCAAGATCTCTCCAAGACCAATCATCTGCCTTACTTTGTGGCAGTCCACCTCAATGTGCTTGGTCCTCTCATGAAACACTGAGTTTGTTGCTATGTGGATAGCCGCCTGGTTGTCACAATGCTTAGCCATTGGTGTGGCTTTCTCAACTCCTAGATGCTTCAGTATCCCTTTAATCCACACCAATTCATTTTTCAGCTTCAGCATGGCTCTATACTCAGCCTCCGCACTCGAACAAGAGACCACCTTCTGCTTCTTGCTTTTTCAAGTGACAAGGTTTCCTCCAATGAAGGTGTAATAACCTGTAGTAGACTTCCTATCAGCCCTATCTCCTGCCCAATCCGCATCACAATATCCCACTACTTCAGTGCTCTCATTACACCCCATCCATAATCCTTGGCCTGGTGATCCGTTGAGGTAACTTAGGATCCGTTCACCATCCTCCAATGATGTTCCCTTGGCTCTTGCATGAGCTGGCTCACCTGGTTCAAAGCAAAACAGATATCAGGATGGGTAGTGGTCATGTATATTAACTTACCAACCATCCTCCTATAGAGTTTAGGATCTTCAAGGTATTTGATGTTCTCAATCTCCCCCTCTCGTGGTACTTTGTACCCATCCTCCAGTGGCATTTTGGCTGTCTTCCCACCAAGTTTACCTGCATCTTTCAAAATATCAAGAGTGTATTTCCTTTGGGACATGAACAAGCCTTCCTTGGACCTACATATCTCAAGCCCAAGGAAGTATTTCATCTCCCTTAAGTCTTTGATTTCAAACACATATTTTAGATTGTCTTTAGTATCTTGTATACCTTCTTTGTCACTTCCGGTTATGATGATATCATCAACATAAACTAGAAGGACAATAATACCGGATTTTGTGGTGAGAGTTAAGAGAATGTGATCTAAGTCAGACTTCCTGAAGCCTCGCCCATTCAAAGTAGTGCTTAGTTTGTTGTACCAAGCTCTTGGTGACTGCTTTAGGCCATATATAGCTTTCTTTAACCTCAGCACATTCCATGGTTTCACAAGACCCTCAACACCTGGTGGTGGCTTCATGTAGACCTCATCTTCAAGTTCTCCTTGTAGAAACACATTCTTGACATCCATTTGCAAAAGATCCCATTTCAGATTGGTTGCCACTGATAGAACAATCCGAATGGTATGGAGTTTAGGAACTGGAGCAAGAGTGTCAAGATAGTCTTCTCCATATGTTTGAGTGAAGCCTCTAGCCACAAGTCTTGTCTTCCTTCTATCTATCTGCCCATTTGGTAGGAACTTGATGGTGAATATCCACATACTGGTCACTGCTTTCTTCCCTTTAGGGAGCTAACTTTCATACCATGTCTCATTCTTGATCATGGCATTAGCTTCATCAGCCACTGAGGCTCTCCATTTTTCATCCTTCACAGCTTCTTCATATGTCCGTGGCACTTGGCTTTCATCCAGACAAGTTATGAAGGCATAATGCTCTTTTGGGAACTTGGAAAACGAGCATACCACCTGACTTGGATGTGCTACTGCTTGGGCATTGTAGTACACCCGAGTGTTGACCCAGTTGGATGTATCTCTTCTCACCCTCACACACCTCCTTAGTGGTGGTGCTTCTTCCATTGGTGGTTCTTCATGACCTTCTTCCTCAGGTCCATTGTTGTTTTCTTCACTTGTTGCCTCACCTTGATCATCATCTCCTGAGTGATCCTCATCTTAACCTTCGGCCTCATGTCCATTTCCCCCTTAATGATCATGGTGAGTTTGATCTTCAGCTTCACGAGTGTTTGGCCCTTCTTGCCTCCTCTGATCCTGGGTTGTATTGATCCCAAGACTCTCAAGAATGATCCGGAGACTAGCTGCCTTATCAGAGGTGGGGGATAGATCCTTCAAATCATCCCAACTTTTCTCTTCATAGTACCCTCTTGACTCCAAAAACTTCACATCCCTAGACACCAGAACTCGCCTTGTCTTTGGATCAAAGCACTTGTACCCCTTCTGTGTTGTAGAATATCCAATGAACGTTGCCCTTGTGCTCTTTGGTTCCAGTTTGTTCCTCATCTCTCTAGGAACCAGAACAAAGCATAGACACCCAAACACCCTTAGATGATTAAGACCGGCTTCTCCTTGTTTAGAACTTCAAATGGAGCCTTGTCATCTAGAACTCTGGTAGGTGTTCTGTTGATCAAATAGCAAGCAGTCATCACAGCATCACTCCAAAACCTTTTGGGGACATGGACTGGAATATGATCGACCGAGCCACCTCCATATGATGCATATTCTTCCTTTCAGCCACTCCATTTTGTTGTGGAGTGTAAGGGCAGCTTGTTTGGTGAAGGGATCCCATGTTGAGCTAGATGTTGCTTGAATGTCAGGCTTGTGTACTCACCACCATTATCAGACCTGAAAATCTTAATCTTGGTATGGTAATGGTTAATCACATAAGCCTGAAAATTTCTAAATGTGACACACTCCTAGGATGCTTCTTTGGTTGCTGGGAGGATAGATCCTTGCAAGAATGAATCAGAGACTCAAGTTCTTCAAGGCTGTGGGTTGAATGGTGAAACAAGAGGGATGAGAGATCTCTTGATACTCCTAGATGACTAGTTCGGATATGACACACCGAGATACACACCCTTAGGGCTCTGGATATTACACACAAGAAGAACACTCGACAACTTAGAGAGAGCCGTCAAGAAGAACAAAAGACTTTGATATTAGATTGCTTTAGTTCTGAAGGGTTTGCAGAAACCCTTAAATAAAGAAACCAAAGAACATGCTCTAGGGTTTCGACAAGTATAACATAAAACTATAGTCTTAAAATAACATAAGGTAAAATAGTAGTCTTGGGCCGAGATAAGGCCTAGGTGATTTGTAAGACAAGTCGTGGCCTCATTAAAAACCTTCCTCAGGAAAACCTCGTGGGACAAAAACAAAAGCAAGGAAAAGAGCACACACCAAATGTCTTGCCTAAACACAAGCTCAGCTTGATGTAGAGATAGCTTGAATGGTGGTCAAGATATCTCGGACCATCAAACCTTGTCCAAGACTTTTTTCTTGTTGTGGATGTGAAGTGAGTTATCCTACAACAGTCTCCTTAAGTTTCTTGGCTCTGGAACGGGTCATGGGACCTTCTGGAATGGTCAAAGCATCATCACCAGGCTGCTGGTGCATTGTGGCATTAGGTGGCTCATCTAAGATCTCTTTACCCTCTTTGGTAAGCTGGTCCATGATCACATCATCCCCTCCCTCTTGAAAAGGATTTGTCCTCAAATCTGTTTCATCATCAATAAAAGGAACCAAGTCAGTAACATTGAAGCTATTAAACACATCATACTTACCTTGGAGATCAAGTTTATAGGCATTGTCATTGATCTTGTGGATGATCTCGAACGGTCCATCAATTCTTGGCATTAGCTTCGACTTCCTCTCGGTGGGGAATCTCTCTTTCCTTAGGTGAAGCCAAATCTTGTCACCAACTTCAAAGAGCTGCACACACCTTCCCTTGTTGGCTTGCTTCTCATAGTACTTAGTTTTCTGTTCAATGTTTTGTCTAGCCTTCTCGTGGATTTGCTGGACCATCTCAGTTTCTTTTTACCGTCCAGACTTAGTCTTTCACACTCAGGTAAGGGAATTAGATCCAAAGGAGAGGTGGTATTGAACCCATAAACAATTTCAAAAGGAGAATACTTAGAAGCCGAATGCATGGCATGATTGTATGCAAATTCACAATGAGGTAAGTAATCTTCCCAAGTTTTCAAGTTTCTTTTGATGAATGCACGCAGGAGGGTTCCTAGAGTCCTATTAACTACCTCAGTTTGCCCATCAGTTTGTGGATGACATGTAGTAGAGAACAACAACTTAGTGCCTAGCTTAGACCAAAGAGTCTTCCAAAAGTAACTAAGAAACTTAGTATCCCTATCAGAAACTATAGTCCTAGGCATGCCATGTAAACGAACAACCTCTTTAAAGAACAAGTTAGCAACATGCAATGCATCATCAGTGTTATGACAAGCTATGAAATGTGCCATTTTAGAGAACCTATCAACAACAACAAATATAGAGTCCTTTCCCGGTTCTAGTCCTAGGCAATCCAACAATGAAATCCATAGATAGGTCATTTCAAGGATGGTGTGGGATTGGTAAAGGAGTGTACAAACCATGAGACTGGACTTGAGACTTAGCATGCTTGCAAGTAGCACACCTTCCACAGATTCTCTCAACATCTCTTTTAATGTGTGGCCAATAGAAGTGATCCTGCAAAACTTTAAGAGTCTTGGCAATCCCAAAATGTCCCATTAGACTGCCCCAATGGGATTCCCTAACAAATAGATCTCGTAGAGAACAATTAGGCACACACAATCTGTTATCATAGAACAAGAATCCATCTTGCCTAAAGTAGTGTCCTAGCAGCAAATTTCTCACAAGACAAATAACCTTTTTTAAATTCAAGGTCAGTCTCATACATGTCTTTAATCTGCTCAGACCCTAGTAGCTTAGCATCAAGAGTGGTCGAGAGAACATACCTACGAGATAGTGCATCAGCAACTATGTTCTCCTTACCTTGTTTGTATTTGATCACGTATGGGAATGTCTCAATGAACTCAACCCACCTTGTGTGTCTCTTACTAAGCTTACTCTTCCCTTTGAGGTACTTTAGGGACTCATGGTCAGTGTGGATGACAAACTCCTTGGGCCACAACTAATGTTGCCATGTTTGCAAGGCCCTCACCAAGGCATAGATTTCTTTGTCATAGGTAGCATAGTTGAGAGTGGCTCCTCCAAGCTTCTCACTGAAGTAGGCGATGGGTTTCCTATCCTGCATCAACACAGCAGCAATCCCAAACCCTGAGGCATCACATTCAATCTCAAAGGTTTTAGTAAAGTCAGGAAGCATTAAGAGAGGTGATTGAGCAAGCTTCTCTTTAAGGGTTTGGAATGCGGCTTCATCTGCTTCCCCTAATTTGAATCCTACATCTTTCTTGATTACTTCAGTCAATGGAGCTGCAATGGTGCTAAATTCCTTCACAAAGCGACTGTAAAAACCAGCAAGCCCATGGAAACTTCTCACTTCTCCTACTGTGGTTGGCTTGGCCAGTCCATGATGGCATTGACCTTCTCCTCGTCCACCTTAACTCCATCTGTACTCACAACAAAGCCTAGAAAGACCAAGTTATCTGTGCAAAAAGTACATTTGTTCAAGTTGGCATAGAGTTTCTCATTTCTTAACACATTAAGAACAGCCCTAAGATGTTCTATATGATCCTCAAAGTTCTTGACATATACTAAGATGTCATCAAACTACACAACAACAAAGATGCCTATGAATGATCTAAGAACATGATTCATCAATCTCATGAAAGTTCTAGGTGCATTTGTCAATCCGAATGGCATAACTAACCACTCATACAAACCATGCTTAGTTTTAAATGCAGTTTTCCATTCATCTCCTTCTTTCATCCTAATCTGATGATAGCCACTTTTCAAATCTATCTTAGAGAAGATGCAAGAACCATGTAATTCATCAAGCATATCATCTAATCTAGGTATAGGATAGTGATACTTCACTGTGATGCTGTTGATTGCTCTACAATCAACACACATGCGCCAAGTACCATCCTTCTTAGGCACAAGGAGCACTGGTACAACACATGGACACAAACTCTCTCGGATATGGCCCTTCTCCATGAGTTCCTCTACTTGTCTTTGCAACTCCTTTGTCTCAACCGGATTGGTTCTGTAAGATGGTCAGTTTGGAAGTGTACATCCTGGAACAAAGTCTATCTGATGCTCAATCCCACGCAAGGGAGGTAAACCAATGGGGTTGTCCTCTGGAAATACATCTTGAAACTCCTGCAAAAGAGAAACCATTTCACTCGGATACACCGGTGTAGGATCTGTTAAGTTCAAAAGGATTTCTTTAAAAACAAGTAAAATAGCTGGTTGTTTAGAGTAGAGAGTTCTTTTGATATCACCCATGTTTGCATAGAAGTTTTGTTGCTTAATTCCAGCCGGTTTGAGATCAATCTCCTTCTTCTTTTGGAGTTGAATCTGATCATGCTGAACTTCCTTAGGTGTCAAAGGAATCAGGACAGTCTTGCGGCCCTTGAACTCAAATGAATGCTTGTTGGTGAAACCATCATGTATGACTCGGCGATCAGATTGCCAAGGCCTCCCAAGAAGTATGTGAACAGCTTCCATAGGTAAGACATCACACAAGACCTCATCTTCATATCTTCCTATGGCTAAGGGGATTAGAACTTGATTAGAGACCCTCATGGTGCCTTCTTCATTAAGCCATTGTAGCCGGTAAGGTTTTGGGTGCTTCTGAAACTTCAAACCCAACTTCTTCACCATTGTCTCACTAGCAGCATTCACACAACTACCTCCATCAACTATAAGGCTGCAAACCTTTCCTTGGACCAAACAGCTTGTACAAAACAAGTTCTCACGTTGCTCTAGCTCTTTGGTCTTTGTTTGCAAGCTTAGGAGTCTTCTTGCTACCAAAAGCTTTCCTTGGACTGGTGCTTCTTCATGTTCTTCCTCAGTTTCTTCTTGGTCAGGTTCGGTGCTTTCATCTTCTGAAACATACTCACCATCTTCTAGAAGAATCATGATCCTCTTGTTGGTACACTCATTATCATAGTGACCTCGTCCTTGGCACTTGAAACACTTGACATCCCGAGCTCTAGAACTAGAAGCTTCTACCTTGTCCTTGCCCTTGTCAAGGATGCTACTCGGTTTGGTTTCTTCCCTCGGGTAGGGCTTGTTTTTTTTCTGATATGGTCTAGACTCCTTAGGATAGGTTGGCTTCTCTTCCTTAGGGTTGTGTAACCGGTTGGATCCATATCTGGTTCGTGAATGTTCCTTCCTCTTAAGCTGTTGTTCCACAAGAATAGCCTTGTGTAACATCTCTTCTAACTCCACATAATGCTGCATCTCTACATTGTCTTGTATCTCACGGTTTAGACCACACAAAAACATTGACATTGTAGCTTCTCTATCTTCTGATATACTAGCCCTCAGCATGTAACTCCATCTCCTGGTAATATTCTTCTACTGATCTTGAACCTTGAGTGAGTTTTTTGAGCCTATGATGAAGATCCTTGTGATAGTGACTTGGGAAAAATATTTTGTGCATGATAGACTTCATCTCTGGCCATGTTTCAACTGGTTCCTCTCCATTCCTTCTTCTGTTGGTAACATACTGATCCCACCAGCTTAGAGCATAGTCGTAGAACTCAGTAGCAGCTATCTGGATCTTCTTTTGATTTGTGTACTGCTTACACTGAAAAACCAGCTAAATCTTCTTCTCCAATTCAAGATAGGCATCCGGATAAGCTTTCCCAAGGAAGGGAGGTATCTTGATCTTTAAACCAGCAAGTTCATCTCTCTGGTTTGTCCTTCCTTCTTGTCCACGTCTCTGCCTCCTTTGGCTTTGTCTTGATGAGGAACTGATGTGCTCATAGTTGTTATCAGCTTCTTGAGAGCCAGCATGCTCTTGTCGAGTTTGGTTGCGTCCCTCTTCTCTTCTGGTCCCACGACTGTGACCTTGACCAGTAGCTCGCCTTACTTCCTCTCTCAACTCTTTACGAAGCTCACTGAGATTGGTATTCATCATCTCAGTCATTGTTGCTAGCATGGATTGGTTCAGTTGAGCAGTCATGGCTTCCATGAGCAACTTGTTCTTCCGGACCAACTCAGCTTCTTCTTCCGTTTTGGTTCCCATTGATGCCTACACCAATGAAACACAAGAAAAAGTAAGTAGTTCAAGGTGATTCACGAGAACAAACAAAGAAAAAATCAACACAAAAAAATTACTTCCTCGGCAAGGTATACTTATGCGGCTAAGTTAAGCGAAAAAAACTAGGGCTTTCGCCTAAATCCAAAAAGGTATTACGGCTAAATCAAGCATCCCTAAGACAAACCTAGTTCTACTTTTGTTCAAGATGATAGAGAGGAATTACGGCTGAAAAAAATATTTTAAGAGAAACGAGACTTCCCTAACCAAACCTGGTTCTGATACCACATGACACACTCCTAGGATGCTTCTTTGGTTTCTGGGAGGATAGATCCTTGCAGGAACGAATCAGAGAGTCAAGTTCTTCAAGGCTGTGGGTTGAATGGTGACACAAGAGGGATGAGAGATCTTTTGATACTCCTAGATGACTATTTCGGATATGACACATCGCGATAGACACCCTTATGGCTCTGGATATTACACACCAGAAGAACACTCGACAACTAGAGAGAGAGCCGTTAAGAAGAACAAAAGACTTTGATATTAGATTGCTTTAGTTCTAAAGGGTTTGCGGAAACCCTTAAATAAAGAAACCAAAGAACATGCTCTAGGGTTTCGACAAGTATAACATAAAACTATAGTCTTAAAATAACATAAGGTAAAATAGTAGTCTTGGGCCGAGATATGGCCTAGGTGATTTGTAAGACAAGTCGTGGCCTCATTAAAAACCTTCCTCAGGAAAACCTCGTGGGACAAAAACAAAAGCAAGGAAAAGAGCACACACCAAATGTCTTGCCTAAACACAAGCTCAGCTTGATGTAGAGATAGCTTGAATGGTGGTCAAGATATCTCGGACCATCAAACCTTGTCCAAGACTTTTTTCTTGTTGTGGATGTGAAGTGAGTTATCCTACAACAGTCTCCTTAAGTTTCTTGGCTCTGGAACGGGTCATGGGACCTTCTGGAATGGTCAAAGCATCATCACCACGCTGCTGGTGCATTGTGGCATTAGGTGGCTCTACTAAGATCTCTTTACCCTCTTTGGTACGCTGGTCCATGATCACATCAAATTGCATCAAGCACTCTATCCTTAGTTTGAATTAGAGTTATCCAGGTGTATTTTGATTTTTCATCAATAAATGTTACAAAATACTTGTAGTTTTCCCTAGATAAACAAGGAGCAGTCCACACATCTGGATGCACAAGATCAAAATATTTTTCATAAAGAGTAGTAGATTTGGAAAAACTGCCTTACAATGTTTACCCAAGATACATGCTTCACATTCATTATTCTTATACATGACACCTGGTAACATTAAAATTAGAGCTTTAACATGAGGGTGACCTACTCTAGCATGCCACATTGCATCATTATTCAACACAGAAGTAGAACTAAACTAGTATTTAAAATCAGAACTAGGGGCAGTGTCTTCAAGCATGTAAATATCTCCTTTAGTTACTCCCTTTCCGATCAACTTATGGCTCTCAATATCCTGAAACTGCACATCATTAGGGATGAATATGACATTACAATGCAAATCAATGGTCCATCTTTTAACAGATAACATATTAGATGTGAATTCAGGCATATAAAAAGCTTTAGACTCCTTATCAAATAGGTTCAACTTGCCGATTCCTCTTATTGCAATTCTATCACCATTAGCAATCATTACATGACTATGAGCAGGTTCTATGTCCTTTATCCACTTATCATCACTAATCATATGGTGAGAGTCTCCTGAATCAACAACAAGAGGTTTACAAGTGTTATAAGCATGATAGGAGCTAGGCGATTTATGTTCTAAATGATCATGGTTCTCAAGCAACCTAGATGCAGCAATATGAGAGTCATTTCCATCTTTCAAGTGATCAAGGATACTAGACAAGTTATAAGCAGCATAGGAGTACCCTAGAGGGTTTCCAGATACATTACCATTCTCCTTGAGCTTTGATGAGGGCATCAATTCTGACCTCCAGATCAGCTCATGATCCATGCTCTTCAAGGGAGTGTGTTGAGATGTTAAGGCCTTTCCTTTCCCTTCACGAGTGGTCGAACCAGCTCCGTATGAACCACCAGCTTCACTTGCTTCGGTTGAAAGATGGGCTCTTGCATCACAATCCTTCATGAACTTTGCCGGCTTGAGATGGTGATGGAGAATCAACCACTGGCACCTTTTATGACCCGGCTTCTTGCAGTGGTCACAGGTGCCTCCAAACCTCCTTTCCTCACTACCTCTTCTTTCATCAGGCCTGTGCATAGCTTTGCTAGCTTGAACGGCCTCTGCTTGGTTGGCCAGGGACAGCTCCCCCTTACCACCGAACAACCCCAAGGACCCTTCCTCCTTCTGGATCTGAGCACATACTTCCTCCCAAGTTGGGAGCTTTGGGGAACTCAATATTTTTTTGATTAGATCGTTGAAGGCATGATTTGTTAAGTTGATGTATCTATCTTGGGGTTGATTAGAAAGGAGAGAGGAGAAGGGTTTGGGTCGATCTTGTCCGTACAAGGCCGTACAAGGCCGTACAAGGCCGTACAGGCCGTACAAGGTCGACCAAAAGCATCTCGACCAAGTTTTACCATTCAGGTAAAACCAAAGTCACCCCGCTGATTTACTTGGGAGGTAACCTTATCCACCCGTTGATTAGAAAGGAAGAAGAGAGCCACGTGGACAGGCTGGCAAGAGTTGGAAGGATCAGCATCTTGTCAAAGATGCTGATGCCATTTACTTGGCCAGTAAGCCTCGGTTTGAATTAGGCGTGCCCCTTCTTTTGATGTCAGCCACATCCTTTCTTCTCTTGCTTTACGAAAACCCTTGTATCCCTCTCTATATATTGTAACCCCGAGTGGATGAATAAAGCATACAGTTCTCTCTAGTTTTCGAGTCTCAAGGTGTTCTTCATAGTCTCTCATAATCTCTCTTCTCGTTAAGTCTAAATCAAGTCCGTTTCTTTCTAAATCTGTTCTTGGTCTCTTTCTGGTTACATTTCTACTTAGATATCAAAAGATCTTATGGTATCAGAAGCCAGGTTCATCACGATCTGGGTTTGTGTTCAACGAGTTGAAGACGATCAAGGTTGAAGCTTTTTGAAGATCCAAGGCTGTTCTTTGAAGATTCAGGTAGAAGACTGAAGTTTGAAGTTTGTGGGGTGTAAAAGCTTTAGTCTTTCACGTTATTACCTTCAAAGACTCAACCTTTTCTCTTGTTTATGGGTTCATCCATGTTCTAAGGATCCCTTGAGACTCCTATCATGGAAGCTTATAGCTACTGTGAAACCGCAAAGGATCTATGGGATACCCTGAAGAAAGCGTATGGGAACATCTCAAACAAAAGCCGAGTGTTTGAGGTGAAGAGAGCAATCAATGGGTTGCTACAAGAGGATATGGAGTTCACTAAGCATCTTGGGAGGTTCCGAGCACTCTGGTCCGAGCTAGAGATGGTGAGACCAAGCACAGTTGATGCTGATGAGTTGAATGAGAGGCGTGAGCAAGATAAGGTCTTTGGACTCCTGCTCATCCTAAAACCAGCCTACAACAGCCTCATCAAGCATATCTTGAGAGCTGAGAAGCTCCCATATCTAGAAGATGTGTGTGCTCAGATACAAAAGGAACAGGGCTCTATTGGGTTATTTGGAGGTAAGTGGGAGCTTACCTTGGCTAACCAAGCTGCGCAAACTGATCAGGTTGAAACTCCAATGGCAAATAAGGCGGCCTTCAACAAGTATGAAGAAAGGAGGTTCAATGGTAATTGTGATCACTGCAAGAAGCATGGACACAAGAAGAGTCAGTGCTGGATCCTTCACCCACATCTTAAGCCGGCCAAGTTCATGAAGGAGAGGGAAGCCATAGCTCACATCTCGGAGGGTTCAAATGGCGCTGGATCAAGAAAGACAACCGATGGTGATAAGAGGGAGGCAAGTGAAGGAAAGTCCCTTGTTGCCTAGACGGGAAGCACCAGAATGAACAATGATCAAGAATACATAAGGAGGTATGACATTGAAGCTCTCATCAAAATGCTTAAGGAGAACGGTAACACCTTTGGTAACCTTAATGGGTATTCTCTTGGTGCTTCAATGATTGCTAGTAAGCTAGGAAATGTGAATGGGCTTAGGACTGATAGAACTGGTAGGACAATAGGGAATGAAATGAACCGCCAAAGTCTTGATTGTTCTAGTCCTGAAGTTACTTGTCACATTGCTAATAGCTCATCTAAACCATTGATAGTATACTCAGGAGCTTCCCATCACATGATAAGTGACACCAATCTGATCAAAGACATTGAACCAGCTAATGGTCATGTCATGATTGCTAATGGTGATAAGATTCCTATTAGAGGAGTGGGAAATCTAAAACTGTTTAGTAAGAACTCAAGAGCTTTCTATATGCCTGAGTTCACTTCAAAATTGTTATCGGTTAAGAAGTGCAGTAATGATTTGAATTGTAAGGATATATTCAGTCCTAACGATATTGAGTTTCAAGATATTGAGAGCCAAAAGATGATTGGAAAAGGAGTTACCAAGGGCGAGTTATATATGCTTGAAGAGGTTGATCCTGTTTCTGATTCAGTCCTTTACTACTTTTTCTTCTCCTTTAAATAAGAATGCTTTGTGGCATGCTAGACTAGGACATCCTCATGTTAGAGCTTTGAACTTGATGTTACTAGGTGTTGTTTTCGAAAATAATGAGTTTGAAGCTTGCATTTTAGGCAAGCATTGTAAGACTGTCTTTCCAAGATCATTTACTGTTTATGAGAAGTGCTTTGATTTAATTCATTCTGATGTTTGGACTGCTCCTTGCATATCTAGGGATAATCATAAGTACTTTGTAACATTCATTGACGAAAAATCTAAATAAACCTGGTTAACACTCATTCCATCAAAAGATAGGGTCCTTGATGCATTTAAGAACTTTCAATCCTATGTGACTAACCATTATCATGCTAAGTTTAAATTTTTTAGATCAGATAATGGAGGAGAGTACACAAGTCATGCATTCAAGGATCACTTAGCTCGACATGGGATCCTTCAGCAGGCCAGTTGCCCTTACACTACTCAACAAAACAGAGTTGCTGAGAGGAAGAATCGCCATCTCATGGAAGTAGCAAGGTCGTTAATGTTTCAAGCCAATGTTCCCAAGAGATTTTGGAGTGATGTTGTGGCTACAACTTGTTATCTCATCAACCGCACACCTACAAAGATATTGCATGATCAAGCTCCCTTTAAAGTTCTAAACAAGTACAAACCATCCGTGGACTATCTACGGGTCTTCGGATGCTTGTGCTATGTTCTGATTCCAGGAGAGATGAGGAATTAATTAGAAGCCAAGAGTACAAAGGCAATGTTTATAGGCTACTCCACAACTCAGAAGGGTTACAAGTGTTATGACCCGGTGGCAAGAAGAGTTCTGGTGTCTAGGGATGTAAAGTTCATAGAAGAAAGAGGATACTATGATGAGAAGAATCAAGACGAGTTGAAGGACCTTACCTCGGATAAGTCAGCAACTCTAAGGATTATCTTGGAAGGTCTTGGCATTGGAGTGACCAAGAACCCGGGTGGAAATGGTCCAGCAGGGACAAATGAAGCAAATCAGTCTCCCCACCTTGGTCATGAGGGGGGGGGGAACACTGAAGATCTAGAAGTTGGAAGCTCTGACAGCAATGGAGAGTTTGATTCAGGTCAAGAGGAGTTTGATTCTCCAGAAGAAGATAGAAGTTTTGGGTCTCATGATCAAGGTGGTGATACTGAAGAAGGTCATAGAAGTACTGAACATCAAGAGGAGGAAGAACCTGAAGAAGGGGAAGTAGGACAGCAGCAACAGTTGAGGAGAAGTTCTAGGATAAGAAGACCACCATCTGATTGTGTTAACACTAGGGTATATTATAATGCCCAAGCGGTTGCACACCCATCTTAGGTGGTCTGCTCATTTACTAATTATCCACAAGAGCATTGTTCCTTTATGGTCAGTCTGAACGAGAGCTATATAACAAGATTCTATGAGGAAGCTGTTAAAGACAAGGACTGGAAGGATTATGTTGGTTCTGAGGCAAGTGCGATGATCAAGAATGACACCTGGTATGAAAGTGAGTTGCCAAAAGGGAAGAAGGCAGTGACCAGTAGATGGATCTTTACCATCAAATACTTGGCGAATGGAAAGATTGATAGAAGGAAAACCAGGTTGGTTGCAAGAGGATTTACTCAAACCTATGGAGAAGTTTATGTGGATACCTTTGCACCAGTTGCAAAGCTTCACACTATTAGAATCATATTGTCTCTTGCGGTTAACCTTGAGTGGGGTCTGTGGCAAATGGATGTAAAGAACGCCTTCCTTCAAGGAGAGCTTGAAGATGAGGTCTATATGCATCATCCACCAGGTCTGGAACACTTAGTGAAGAAGGGAAATGTTCTTCGGCTCAAGAAGGCAATCTATGGTCTCAAACAATTTCCTAGAGCCTGGTACAACAAGTTGAGCACTACTCTCAATGGCAAAGGGTTCAAGAAATCTGAACTGGATAATACCTTGCTCACTCTCTCGACCACATTAGGTATAGTTGTCCTTCTTATGTATGTTGATGATATCATCATCACAGGAAGTGACAAGGCAGATATTCAATCCACTAAAGACTTCCTTAAATCTGTGTTTGAAATTAAAGACTTGGGAGAGATGAAATACTTCCTTGGTATTGAGATATGTAGATTCAAGGAAGGTTTGTTTCTGTCCCAAAGAAAATATACACTTGATCTCTTGAAAGATGCAGGGAAACATGGAGGGAAGACAGCCAAGATGCCACTAGAGGATGGGTAGAAAGTATTAAATGAGAAGCCAATGTCATATTATCCAATCTGGAGCAAAGGAAACAAGTGGAGTTGACCAGGGATATTCTTGGCTGAGCAAAGAAAAGGCAATTCATTTAAAAGATGGCAGCTGAATCTTTGCAAAGTCCCCTATCAAGTCTGTTCTAAAAGTGACTTTGCAAGGCCATTATGAAGAAAAGTGAAATGAGGGATTCAAGTGCAAACCAAGAGGGAAGACACTCCTCATTATCATCCCAAGTACATGTTGGCTTGATCTCAACGCAAGAAGAAGGCAAGAAGCCATAAGCAAAGGGGAGACAAGCTGTGAAATAAGAAGAAGGTTCAAGAGGAAACATTTGAAGTGTGAAGCAAGGAAAGGGCGTGTCTTACTTGCCAATAAAGATGTCCAACAAGAAAACTGAGATTACTTGCCTCATTAAAAACCTAATTATAGGGAAAAAGAGTACAAGCAATCCAGTCTTCTTTTGGACATCTTTATTGGCAAGTAAGACACGCCCTTTCCTTGCTTCACACTTCAAACGGTTCCTCTTGAACCTTCTTCTTATTTCACAGCTTGTCTCCCCTTTGCATCTGGCTTCTTGAATTCTACTTACTCTGTTACCATGTGAGAATAGAGAGAATATGGTGAGAATGAAAGTGTGTGAGTCTGGTTGACAGAAAAAAGAGAATGGATGAGAGACAAGAGTATGAGGCAGGATTGCCTTGAATGAGAGAATGAGAGATTTTAGTGAGGTTGAGAGTGTTTGTGAGTGTGAGGTCGTGTGACCAGAGAGTAAGAGACTTGAGAGAGTATATGAACTAGAGAATAGGAGATTTGGTGAAGGAGAGACTTAACTCTCACTTCAGAGAGTATGAGAGATTATGGAGAGTTTAAGAGAATTTCTGAGTATGAGAGAGTGGATGAGACTTAGAGAGAATATTAGAGTGTATGAACCAGAGAGAATAATGAAGGAGGAGGCTCAATTCTCCTTAGGAATTCCGTGGGTACATGTAGGGGGCTTTATAGCCAAGTTACTAGGAAAAACAAGAACATTAAACTAACAATAAAACAGTAAAATTAAATACTATTATGAAATGAAGTTCAGAGTTGGTTGGGACACACTGGTGTGGAGCAGGCTGTGGCATGGACAGTCTGGCACGTCCAGATGAAGAGAAATTGACTGGAGGAAGAGGGCATATTCAGCTTGGTGTGATAGTGACAGGTCCAGCTACTTCTCCAAAGCACCCATGTGACTTCTACTTGTCCAAATCAAACCAGAATTGAGAATTCCATTCAAACTTGATTACCTTTACTTCTGGATGTCCCAACGTCCATATTAAGTCTCCTTATCTCCTTTCTTGCTTTGCAAGGTAAGTTAGGGAAAGATGAGTTGCTTGTGGAGCAAGACTGTATGGACAGATTCAAATCTGCTTGTTCCAGATGCTTGATTTGCTTGCTCCTGAATTGCTTGGTCTTTCATCAACTCCAGCTTTGTTTATTCTTCATTCCATCACTCCCCCTCAAGCTTGACCATAGGAAATCCTTGGGCAAGCTTGGAACTGAGATTACTTGCCTCATTAAAAACCTAATTATAGGGAAAAAAGTACAAGCAATCCAGTCTTCTTTTGGACATCTTATTGGCAAGTAAGACACGCCCTTTCCTTGCTTCACACTTCAAATGGTTCCTCTTGAATCTTCTTCTTATTTCACAGCTTGTCTCCCATTTGCTTCTGGCTTCTTGCCTTCTTCTAGCGTTTAGATCAAGCCAACATGTACTTGGGATTACAATGAGGAGTGTCTTCCCTCTTGGCTTGCACTTGAATCCCTCATTTCATTCTTCTTCATAATGGCCTTGCAAAGTCACTTGTAGAACAGACTTGATAGGGGGACTTTGCAAATATTCAGCTGCCATCTTTTAAATGAACTGCCTTTTCTTTGCTCAGCCAAGTATATCCCTGGTCAACTCCACTTGTTTCCTTTGCTCCAGCTTGGATAATATGACATTGGCTTCTCATTTAATACACATCCTCAAGTTTGACCTGAGAATGAGAGTATATGGTGTCAAGCTTGAAGCTGAGAGCCAATAATAACCACCAACACCTTGAGACCACAGCCCTCTTGGCTTAGTGATGGCCTTTTCTCTTGAGGAGATCTCATGTTCGCACTCTTGGCTTCAGGTAAGACCTCTTAAGTAATGTCTCCACAGTACCAATCTTCCTCTATACCATCTTGGGAGTTAATGAACACAATCAGTGTCAAAGTGTTGTTGGGTAGTGGGCAATCCTCCATAGTCAGGAATGTACTTCAGTAGGCTCTGAACACATGGGAAACTTGCTCTTTATTGAAGGAGGCACAACTTATCAAGAACCTGAGCTGGTTTCTTTAACCTCCAGCCCATGGGGGCTTAGTGAGACTGAATCTGTTTGAGGTGTGGATTGAATGTCCAACACCTCTTCTTGATGATTATCTCCTTCTGGTCAAAGAGACACTTCAAACCCCTCATGTCCTCTTTCGGGTCGTGGGTCTTGAGGATCAAAAAGTGAGCTTCAACTTTGTTGGCTAGAGAATAGTTTGAACAACCTAGCTTTGAAGTTTTTCAGTGACCTTGCTCCAAGAATGGTTTCTCCAATGGATTTTCTTCAGTATTTTGGACCAGAGGAGGTGGTTTGGTTTCTTCTTTGGACACATAGCAGTCTCTGGAGACCCCATTTCAGTTGTATTCTCTATCTTGGAGATTTTGGACCAGTGGACAAGAGAATTTACCCACTGGTTTTTCAAGAGACAAAACTGGAAACTGAAACATTGATGAAGCTTGTTGAACTGATATGAGGCTTCCTTGAGTTTAAACACTGGAATACACCTTTATCTTAGGTACTGGTGAGGTTCTTACCTCCTGGAAGACCTTTGGACCAGTGGATAAAGAGTTGCACCCAAGACAGTTTTGACATAGATTTTGACAGAGATTTTGCGAAAGTAAGAATAGGTATTCAGGAGCTTGTAGGTCTGATACCATGTGAGAATATAGAGAATATGGTGAGAATGAAAGTGTGTGGCAGGAATGCCTTGAATGAGAGAATGAGAGATTTTAGTGAGGTTGAGAGTGTTTGTGAGTGTGAGGTCGTGTGACCAGAGAGTAAGAAACTTGTGAGAGTATATGAACTAGAGAATAGGATATTTGGTGAAGGAGAGACTTAACTCTCACTTCAGAGAGTATGAGAGATTATGGAGAGTTTAATAGAATTTCTGAGTATGAAAGAGTGGATGAGACTTAGAGAGAATATGAGAGTGTATGAACCAGAGAGAATAATGAAGGAGGAGGCTCAATTCTCCTTAGGAATTCCGTGGGTACATGTAGGGGGCTTTATAGCCAAGTTACTAGAGAAAAACAACAACATTAAACTAACAATAAAACATTGAAATTAAATACTATTATGAAATGAAGTTCATAGCTGGTTGGGACACACTGGTGTGGAGCAGGCCGTGGCATGGACAGTCTGGCACGTCCAGAGGAAGAGAAAGTGACTGGAGGAAGAGGGCACATTCAGCTTGGTGTGATAGTGACAGGTCCAACTACTTCTCCAAAGCACCCATGTGACTTCTACTTGTCCAAATCAAACCAGAACTGAGAATTCCATTCAAACTTGATTCCCTTTACTTCTGGAGGCTCCCAGCGTCCATATTAAGTCTCCTTAACTCCTTTCTTGCCTTGCAGGGTAAGTTAGGGCAAGATGAGTTGCTTGTGGAGCAAGACTGTATGGACATATTCAAATATGCTTGTTCGAGATGCTTGATTTGCTTGCTCCTGATTTGCTTGGTCTTTCATCAACTCCAGCTTTGTTTTTTCTTCATTCCAGCACAAAGTCTCTTGTGAGGGGGAGATTGAAGATAGCCGGCCATTCAATGATCCTAATCTTTATAAAAAGCTTGTTGGTAAGTTGATCTATCTTACCATTACCCGACCTGATATTTGTTTTGCTGTGAACCAGGTGGGCCAACACATGCAAGTTCCAAAGGAACATAATTGGCACATGGTTGAGAGGATCCTGATGTATCTAAACGGATCACCAAACCTTGGAGTATGGATGGGGTGCAATAGGAGCACCGAAGTGGTAGGCTATTGCAATGCGGATTGGGCAGGAGATAGGATGGGCAGGAATTCGACCACTGGATATTGCACCTTCATAGGAGGGAACCTAGTTACCTGGAAGAGCAAGAAGCAGAAGGTGGTCTCTTGTTCCAGTGCAGAAGCTGAGTATAGGTCAATGCTGAAGCTTACAAACGAGCTGGTGTGGATCAAAGTCATTCTGAAGCATGTGGAGATCGATCAGTCTACACCTATGACTATGCATTGTGATAACCAAGCCGCAATCCATATAGCTTTCAACTCAGTATTCCATGAAAAAACCAAGCATATTGAGGTTGATTGCCACAAGGTAAGGCAAATGATTGGATTAGGAGTGATCTTGCCATGCTATAAAAGGAGTGAGGATCAGTTGGCAGATGTGTTTACAAAGGCAGCTAGACATAAGACAATGCTCTAACCCACCTTAGCTAATCCTCTGCTATGGGGTCTTTACTCTTTTTCCCTCATCAGGGTTTTATCCCAAATGGGTTTTCCTTGGTGAGGTTTTTAATGAGGAAGACCTCATAGCCTTCCAAGCATGACTTGTTCCATATGGTTAAGCTTGAGGGGGAGTGTTAAGTTGGGGTATCTATCTTGGGGTTGATTATAAAGGAGAGAGGAGAAGGGTTTGGGTCGACCTTGTCCGTACAAGGCCGTACAGGCCGTACATGCCGTACAAGGTCGACCAAAAGCATCTCAACCAAGTTTTACCATTCGGGTAAAACCAAAGTCACCCGACTGCTTTACTTGGGAGGTAACCTTATCCACTCGTTGGAAAGGAAGAAGAGAGCCGCGTGGATAGGCTGGCAAGAGCTGGAAGGATCAGCATCTTGTTAAAGATGCTGATGCCATTTACTTGGCCAGGAAGCATCAGTTTGAATTAGGCGTGCCCCTTCTTTTGATCTCAGTCACATCCTTTCTTCTTTTGCTTTACGAAAACCCTTGTATCCCTCTCTATATATTGTAACCCCGAGTGGATGAATAAAGCATACAGTTCTCTCTAGTTTTCGAGTCTCAAGGTGTTCTTCATAGTCTCTCATAATCTCTCTTCTCGTTAAGTCTAAATCAAGTCTGTTTCTTTCTAAATCTGTTCTTAGTCTCTTTCTGGTTACATTTCTACTAAGATATCAAAAGATCTTAGGATTCAGAGTCAACATTAACCCAAACACCTGATCTTGTTCACGCCTCTCCATGAGTGTGTCTTGATCAGTTGTGTTGGGTCTAAGCATCTCCAGTTCGGACCACAAGGCCCTGAACTTACCCAAGTGTTTGGGGAACTCAACATCTTCTTGAACAAGAGTGTTTATGGCTCTTTTGAGCTCAAACACTCGTCTCAGATTAGAGGTGTTACCAAAGATCTTCTGGAGTGTCTCCCACAGGTCCTTTGGTGTCTCACAGTAGTTGTATGCCTCCAGTATGGGTGAATCTAGAGACCCTTGGATCATGGTGAGCACCATCATGTCGTCTTGAGTCCACTTCTAATTATCAGCTACAGCAAGCTCCCTTGTACATTCTTCTTCACTAGCAACTGGTTTTGGAGCTCCATCCGAGATGTGACTCCTCAAACCTTTGCTCCCAACCGCAGTCTTCACTAACCGAGACCACAACAGGTAGTTTCCACCACCTTTCAGAGTAACCGGAACGGTTATTGTCATCTTGCTTCCTTCCATCTTCTAAATGATCTTCAAGAACCCAGAAAGTTTGAACCTTTGAACTCGAAATGAAGCTGAAGAATAACAGATCTAAGCACCAGGATATGAGGAACCTGGCTCTGATACCATGAGATTTTGAGAGAATAAGAGGAGATGATGCAAGATTGAGAGAGAAAGAGTTAAAAGAGTGAGAGATTGGATAAGAGATTACTCGATGTTCATGATGAACACGAGAGAGAAGAGAGAAACTCAGAAAAGAGAAAGTGTATTGCTTGATTCATTAATCTGAGAGAAATTTACACTTATATAGAAAATTTACAACGGATACAAAGGGAATGGTAATAAGAGAAGAGACGTGGCTGGTCTAAGGGGAGTGGAGCGCCTGGTTTCAACTTGTGGCTGTGGGAGCGAGATGCTTTTGACATCTTGACCAGATACCTTCACCTTTCCAGCTCTGGACAGGCTGTCTTGGTCAAGCTTATCTCCTTATCCGCGAGCCTCTTTCTTACCGAGTAACTATCCAGGTTAACCTTCTTCCTTTTACCCGACCAGTTTACCTTGCCTTCTCAATGCCTTGATGCCCAAGTATCCGCCATGGATGTACGGACCTTGAGTTGTACGGACAAGGCCCATCTGTACAACTTAATCTGTATTTTGCACAAGACCAAAATATATTTTGGTCGAGTTTAAACTGGTTTGGGTCGAGTGGTCCGTACGGTCGGTCGTACAGTCCGTACGGTTTGTACCATCCGTACACTTGCCCTAACTTTGCACCAACCTCCCGTTGATCCCAAAATTCATTCTAAGCCTCTTAATCCTCCTCTCTTTATTTCCTCAGATCAACAGATCCAGGAAGACAACCTAGTGATGTCCATCCTTCAAAGCTCTGTAGATCTGTCGATCTTAGAGGCATATAATTACTGTGAGAAGGCAAAGGACCTATGGGACACCCTCTAGAAGGTCTACAGAAACATCTCAAACCTTACCCGGGTGTTTGGGATCAAACGAGCCATCAACAATCTAGCTCAAGAAGACATGGAGTTCACAAAGCATCTTGGAAAGTTTAGAGCTTTGTGGTATAAACTAGAGATGTTGAGGCCAAGTAGAACCGATCCAGCTGAGCTTAATGAGAGGAGGGAGCAAGAAAAAGTCTTTGGCTTGTTACTCATCTTCAACTCAAGCTACAATGATCTGGTGAAACATATCTTGTGAGCTGAGAAGCTACCTACCTTGGAGGAAGTCTGCGCACAAATACAGAAGGAACAAGGCTCATTGAGGCTGTTTGGAGGAAAGGGGGAACTTACCTTAGCTAATCAAGCCGAGGTGCCTCAAGACAACAAGGTAAAAAAGTATGAAGACAGAAGGTTCAATGGAAACTGTGATCATTGAAAGCGGCAGGGGCACAAGAAACATCAGTGATGGATCCTCCACCCACATCTCAAGCCATCCAATTTCATGAAGGAGAGAGATGCAAGGTCGAATGTTAGCTATGGAGGAGGTGATCAACATGGAGCTGGACCTTCAACTCAGGCACAAGGGACTCAGGGGCGTGATGGTGGTGAAAACAAGGCTTTGGTGACCTACACTGCTCAAACCAACCGTCCAAATGAGCATGAGTTCATCCGCCAATCAGAGATGGATGCCCTCATCAAGATGCTCAAAGACAATGGAAACATATTTGGTAACCTCAGGGGGTATTCTTTTGTTGCATCTAAGCTGACTAGTTTCCCGATCAAACGAATGCTTATACTCAATCTAGGATTCCTGGTCTATTTCATAGTGCTTGTAGCATGTCTAAACCTTTGATAGTTGATTCAGGTGCATCACATCATATGATTAGTGATACTAGTCTTATTAAATACATAGAACCTGCTAATGGACATGTTATGATAGCTAATGGGGATATGATTCCAATAAGGGGTATACGCAAGTTAAAACTGTTTGATAAGGAATCTAGAGCTTTCTGCATGCCTGAGTTTACATCAAACTTGTTATCGGTTAAGAAATGTACTAATGAATTGCAATGCAAGGTGATTTTCAGTCCTAATGATGTGAATTTTCAGGATATTGAGAGCAGCCGAGTGATTGGGCAAGGAGTTACAAAAGGAGACTTGTATTTCTTTGAAGAGTTTACCTCTCTGCCTAGTCATAGTGGTTCTTTTACTTATGTTCCTGCTTCTATTTTGAATAAGAATGCTTTGTGGCATGCTAGATGGTGCGGCCTGGATAGGCTTGTTCTCCACGGATCACTTGAAGGGGATTGATAGAGGGGTTATCTAGAGGCTACTAGCACTCGGATCTGTTGATAAACTTCTCTCCCTAACGATGGGGATGCCTCAGATATGTGTTGCTACTCAATGACACAGAATTACCTTGTATTGTCGTTGATGGATCACAAGGAATTCCTTCCTTTAGATGAAGATCAATGTTCCTTTAGCTGAACAGAGAAAGCAGTAACAAGGCAAGCAGTTTGCTGAAAAGTTTTGTGTTGATTGAATGAACCCTAAGCTTCTCAGCGGCGCTAGTTAAATAAAGAAAACGTCTAACCCTAATCCTAAACCAAGTTGGTTTAGTATAAACATATTCCTAATTGTTTACTAACCCTAAACCCAATTGCAATTGGTTTACTCTGAATCGAAAATCCTAAATCTAATTGTCTTTGGTTTACTGGTTCAAATTAAGTACAAATCGAAATCATATTAAACCAACATGATGGTTTATCTTCAGTCCTGATTGATTCCTCCTCTTGTATCATGTGATCAAACAGAACTAGTAGAGCTTGTCTCTGAGCTTTGGTTATTGATCTTGTAATCGGTCAAGTTGAGAAGATCAAATCATCCTGAGCTGCATTCTGGTCCATCTCCTCTTATCCACTCATCCAGTCGGCTGTTGATCTGAGGAAATAAAAGGAGGAGGATTAAGAGGCTTAGAATGAAGTTTGGGATCAAAGGGAGGTTGGTGCAAAGTTAGGGCGAGTGTACGAACGGTACGGACCGTGCGGACTGCACGGCCAACCGTACGGACCACTCGACCCAAACTACTTTAAACTCGACCAAAATATATTTTGGTCTTGTGCAAAATCTAGGTTAAGTTGTACGGATGGGCCTTGTTCGTACAACTCAAGGTCCGTACATCCATGGCGGATACTTGGGCATCAAGGCATTGAGAAGGCAAGGTAAACTGGTCGGGTAAAAGGAAGAAGGTTAACCTGGATAGTTACTCGGTAAGAAAGAGGCTCGCGGATAAGGAGATAAGCTTGACCAAGAAAGCCTGTCCAGAGCTGGAAAGGTGAAGGTATCTGGTCAAGATGCCAAAAGCATCTCGCTCCCACAATCACAAGTTAAAACCAGGCGCGCCACTCCCCTTAGACCAGCCACGTCTCATCTCTTATTACCATGCCCTTTGTATCCGTTGTAAAGCTTCTATATAAGTGTAAACTCCTCTCCGTTTAATTGATCAATCAATACATTTCTTTCTTTCGAGTTTCTCTCTTTTCTCTCTCGTGTTCATCATGAACATCGAGCATACTCCTCTCTAAATCTCTCACTCTTTCCACTCTTTCTCTCTTAATCTCGCATCATCGACTCTTATTCTCTCAAAATTTCATGGTATCAGAGCCAGGTTCGTCATATCCTGGTGTTTAGATCTGTTATCCTTCAGCTTCATTTCGAGTTCAAAGGTTCAAGCTTTCTGGGTTCTTGAAGATCATTTTGAAGATGGAAGGAAGAAAGATGACAATAATCGTTCCGGTTACTCTTAAAGGTGGGGGAAACTACCTGTTTGTGGTCTCAGTTAGTGAAGACTGCGGTTGGGAGCAAGGGTTTGTGGAGTCACATCTCGGATAGATCTCCAAAACTAGTTGCTAGTGAAGAAGAAGGTACAAGGGAGCTTGTTGTAGCTGATCAACAGAAGTGGACTCAAGACGACATGATGGTGCTTACCATGATCCAAGGGTCTCTAGATCCACCCATACTGGAGGCATACAGCTACTGTGAGACACCAAAGGACCTGTGGGAGACACTTCAGAAGATCTATGGTAACACTTCTAATCTGAGCCGGGTGTTTGAGCTCAACAGAGCCATCAAACACTCTTGTTTCCCATGAGATGTTGAGTTCACCTAAACACTTTGGGTAAGATTTCAGGGGAAGCAAGAAAGAGGAGTAGAAGTAGAGATGTAAAGAAGAGGGATGAGAGAGGAGGAAGAAGGGAAGAAACAAGGTAAAGGAAAAGAAGAGAATGGGAGAGAAGAAAACGGAGAGGGGATAAGGGAAAGAGGGAGGGAGGGTCAAGAAAGAGGAGAGAGAGAAAGAGAGAGAGGAACGAGAAAGAAGAAAGAAAGGAGAAAAGGGGAAAGGAGGGAGAAGAAGAAGAAAGCCGGAGGAGGACAAAGATGAAAGAGGGAGAGAGCGAGGAGGGAATAGGGGAGATGAGGAGGGAGAGGAAAGAAGAAAAAGAAGGAGAAGGGAAAGGAAAAAAGTGTGAGAAAAAGAGACAAAGAGAGAATAAAAAACCGAGGGGATAAGCGGCGGAGAGGAAACAGAAGAAGAAAGGAAGGACGACTGGAAGGGAAGAGGGGGAGGTGAGGAAATTAGGGGCGGGACAGGAGAGAGGAGGGAGAAAGATGGATGGAAAGGGAAAAAAAAAGGGGTTTGAGCTCAACAGAGCCATAAAACACTCTTGTTCAAGAAGATTGTTGAGTTCACCAAACACGTGGGTAAGTTCAGGGCCTTGTGGTTCCGAACTGGAGATGCTTAGACCCAACACAACAGATAAAGGACACACTCATTGAGAGGGCATGAACAAGATCAGGTGTTTGGGTTAATGTTGACTCTGAATCCGGCCTTCAACGATATGATCAAACACATACTAAGGTCCCCAATGCTCCCAACTTTGGAGGAAGTATGTGCTCAGATCCAGAAGGAGGAGGGGTCCTTGGGGTTGTTCGGTGGTAAGGGGGAGCTGTCCCTGGCCAATCAAGCATAGGCTGTCCAAGCTAACAAAACTATATACAGGCCTGATGAAAGAAGAGGAGGTGAGGAAAGGAGGTTTGGAGGCAACTGTGATCACTGCAAGAAGCATGGTCATAAAAGAGCCGGTTTTGGATTCTCCATCCCCATCTCAAGCCGGCAAAGTTCATGAAGGACTGTGATGCAAGAGCCCACCTTTCAACCAAAGCAAGTGAAGCTGGTGGTTCATCCGGAGCTGGTTCAAACACTCGTGAAGGGGAAGGAAAGGCCTTGACATCTCAATACACTCCCTTGAAGAGCATGGATCATGAGCTGGTCACGAGGTCAGACATTGATGCCCTTATCAAAGATCTCAAGGAGAATGGTAATGTATCTGGTAACCATCTAGGGTACTCCTATGCTGCTTATAGCTTGTCTAGTATCCATGATTACTTGAAACTGGAAATGACTCTCATATTTCTGCATCTAGGTTGCTTAGGAACCGTGATTATTTTGGAACATAAACTTGAGCCCCCTAGTTCCTATAATGCTCATAACACTAGTAAACCTTTAGCTGTTGATTCAGGAGCCTCTCACCATATGATTAGTGATGATAACTTGATAAAGGACATAGAACCTGCTCATGTTCATGTAATGATTGCTAATGGTTATAGAATAGCAATAAGAGGAATCGGCAAGTTGAACCTATTTGATAAGGAGTCTAAAGCCTTTTACATGCCTGAATTCACGTCTAATATGTTGTCAGTTAAGAGATGCACCACTGATTTGCATTGTAATGTTATATTCAGCCCTAATAATGTGAAGTTTCAGGATATTGAGAGCCATAATTTGATTGCAAAGGGAGTAACAAAAGGAGATCTTTACATGCTTGAAGTCACTGCCCCTAGTTCTGATTTTAAATACTTGTTTAGTTCTACTTCTGTGTTGAATAATGATGCATTGTGGCATGCTAGAGTAGCTCACCCTCATGTTAGAGCTCTAAGTTTAATGTTACCAGGTGTCATGTATAAGAATAATGAATAGGAAGCATTTATCTTGGGTAAACATTGTAAGGCAGTTTTTCCAAAATCTACTACTCTTTATGAAAAGTGTTTTGATCTTGTGCATTCAGATGTGTGGACTGCTCCTTGTTTATCTAGGGAAAACTACAAGTACTTTGTAATATTCATTGATGAAAAATCGAAATACACCTGGATAACTCTTATTCAAACTAAGGATAGAGTGCTTGATGCATTTAGAAACTTTCAGGCTTATGTGATTAACCATTACCATGCGAAGATTAAGATTTTCAGGTCTAATAATAGTGTAGAGTACACAAGCCTGGCATTCAAACAACATCTAGCTTAACACGGGATCCTTCACCAAACAAGCTGCCCTTACACTCCTCAACAAAATGGAGTGGCTGAAAGGAAGAATAGGCATCTCATGGAGGTGGCTCGATCGATCATGTTCCAGTCCAATGT
>CAJHQP010003864.1:0-61647 GCA_905132765.1 Moricandia arvensis | reverse complement strand
GCTAGCTATAAATCTCAAAACCCTATATAACATCCATTGAGACAATCATTTCTTTCTAAAAGTACGGAACTCAGATTATCTCTCATGAATCTCTGATTTACCCCTTTTGCATTTCAAAAGCAAACACAAAGCTCTCGTAATTTACAAGGAAGCTCTCGTAATTTACAAGGAAGTAAAGATAGAAACCATTTTCTAAGCAGCAGCTTTGATTCCATGAAAAACACACGAACTTCTGAGATTCCATCATCTTTAGTTACAAAACCAACGTTGATAGAACCTAAGATTTGTTTGTCATATTTACAATGGAGGAGATTGCTCAGATGTCTCTACCATCTGCTTTCTACGCCCAGCCGCGACTTCCTTCTGTAGTTCCGAGTTAGACATACGCTCCACTTCCAAAGCTCTCTCAAGCTTTAACATTATATAAAACAAAAGATTCAGTGATCAAATGTGTGATCAGAAAATGATCTTTCTCAAAACCAAATTACATTACATTTGCTGCCCGCATGCTCCATTCACTCAATATCGCCCTCAGCCTTTCGTTTTCTTCAATATACTGCACCAACATCTCAAAGATTACTTGGGAGTCTTGAATAAATTCTCTAGATTCTCCTAAAATACCTGACTGTTGGTATTGTTGACACGCTGCACCTCTGCATCTCTCTCTGCTATCAAAGAACGAGCAAGGCGTAGCTCATACTGAAGTTGATTCATCTGCAAGACAGGTTGTTCACAAGAACATTCACACTGTATAGAGATGGAGCTTCAGAATTAAGTGTTACCTCAGCTGAAAGTGTCCTCAACTCCTGATCTCGAGCAGCTAAAAGGTGTGCCAGATCAACCTACCAAGCATTTAACATTGAGGAATAATATTAATTAAGCTATCTGCTATTGAAGAGGAAATCTTGCCAGAGAAAATCTTTACCTGAGGGGTGCTTCCATCATCAGATTGTTCATATTTGCTTAGTTTCTCTTGCAAAGACAGAATCTTTGAAAAAGGCACAGATAACCCAAAAGAAAGTCAAGCAAGGTTAGATGGTAAAATGTTTTGAAGGGGAGTATTTGTATCCGTATCATTCATTAGGGGTGGTACCTCCTCGCTTAGAAAATGGAGGTTTTCCCGCTGATATTGTAACAAAGCCGTTTGTTGATCAGAAAGTCGGCCTTCATAATACCTCAAGCCGTCCATAGAACTTGACGGTTGAAGAGGAGAGTATAACGACTTCAAGACATCTGGCCTGGAATTAATGGAATTGTATTGATGCACATAACCTGAAATAAGACTACTTAGACTCAACAATAACATACAACAATTACTCTCCTGTTTTTTCATTAGATATCATTTGTAAGCATATTCGCGTTCAGTGATCTGATATTTAGGCAATACACAGTTGGATTGTAGTCTACATTAACATATACTATTTAAGTGAAGGGCACTCACCTATATATAAACTCATGAAGAAGCCAGCACACACTGATTCAGCAATCATGATGATCCTGTATTCATATCCACAAAAAGAACATTAGCTGCTCTTGTTTCATCGAGTCTTCAAATTGTTTTACAACATGCGAGGCAATTACGGATTTACAACTAAGATACTCAACAAGCGGATAACGAGCTACGAACCGTTGTAAAGCAGAAGTAGAAAGAATGCTGATTTGAGGATCCCATACTATCACAAGAAGCATCGCAGCAGTCCCTGGACATATATCGAAGGTACTTAAATTCATCACGAATACAAATGACATGTAGTCTCAAAAACACACACGAGGACGTAGTTATTTAACACATACAGGACGCAAGTTTGGTTAAAAGGTTCAGTCATGCATGTTTGCAAGTGTATTAACAGGTTAAAAGGCTTGTAAAAACTTTCCCCACTCATTTTTTTGAATAAATATTTTTGATATGTTTCAATCCACAGGCTAGACCCAAATGATTTTCTGCCTATGTTTATTTCCTGAATTAAATATAACTTATAGACTTCATAACCAGTAAAATGAAGAGAAAACGACATGGGTGGACAGGTACCATATGAAGCAATTGCAAATGGAAGACGAACAACATGCTTCAACTTCTGACTGAAACTGTAATAACCCTGCAGAAGATTTTCATATTAATCAGTCAGTCCATTACTAAAAAGGAAGTAAATGACATAAGTAAAAGAAGCTTACTCTTCCTGCCTAAAACTAATTCTCAAAACCAAAAAAAAAAAAAAAAAGAAGTATCAAACTATGTGTAATCAATAAAGCTATCAAGTTTTTGTACCTGGAGACGTATTTTCTGGACTTGAAAAACAAAGTACTGTTGAAAGATACCTGCAACGACAGGGCACAAGGAAATTAACTAAAGAAACAAAACTGATGAATATCATATAATGCGCGCAAATACAAATAGACACATGTTAAAACGATACTATTAACAGTCACCGTGAGAGAGCAGAATCACTCACGTTGGACAAGAAAACCAGGAAAGAGATTACAATAATGTAAAAGTTGGTCAATCTGATAAAACTAGATTCTCAGATAGTAGGATAGTAGTGGGGTTTGCACCTGAATAAACTAACAACCTAGCTAGAATGTTTAAACAGGAGTAAGAAGAATGGGAGTTAAAAAGTTTAAAGAGATGTCTTCAACAGGGGGAGGAAAGTGGGGAAACCAGTGAGAATCAAAAGCGCAACATGGGAGCAGCAGAGCAAAGAAGGTGTCAAATGGTGGAGGAGTTGATGGAATATCCAAGGAGCTCCTGCAGCTAAAACGGCATAGCCTGCCAATAGAATCATATAGAGGTAACTTCCAACAAGGCTTCTAGATTTCCTGTGACCGAATAAAGGTGCTTCTTGTATTATGTCAAGGAACCTACAAGAAGGGTAGGGAACTAAATCGAAATCAACCTTAAAAGAGAATTTTGTACAATTAACAAAAGAAAGGTGGGGGGAGAGACAACATACATAGCGTTCTCTTCGTTGGTCATTGGATTCGACGAAGCACGTCTCTCCGTTGACATCTTCGCTCAAAGTTTCTGCCTTTCTCGGGTGTAAGATCAATTAACCCCGATGTGAATGATGTATTGGGAGATGTCATCAACTAACTAAAAGAAACAAAAAAAACACAAAAAAAATCGGTTTTCTATAATTAATTAAACCAGAACACCAGTAAACCAATATATCCGAACCCTCTGTGGCGCTTAGAAGGTTCAGTTCCAAATGTTTGATGAGGTTGACCAGAACAAAGCCCTTGCTCCTCCCAAATCGCAGTCGCAGTCGCAGTTTCTTTCACGCCGTTATGATCCGATCATCCTTGGCCACCACTGTTGGCCTCTTCCACACACACTCTCATGGCGGAGCTCAAGCTCGTCCTCTAAAGACCAATACCCGAGAAGTAACCCATTGCCCCGAAGCTTGGTTAGTCAAAATCCTCTCTACTCTCTTCGTCTACAGGGTTCCTGATTCCGATCTCTGTTTCTGCTACCTCAGCAAGAATATTAACCCCTTCATCGCATTCGAGGTCGTCAAGAAACTTGACAATCCTCACATCGGGTTTCGGTTTTGGGAGTTTAGTAGATCCAAGCTCAACATTCGCCACTCTTTTTGGACCTATAACTTGCTCACCAGATCGCTTTGCAAAGCTGGTTTGCACGATTTGGCTGGGAAGGTGTTTGAGTGTATGAAGATCGACGGCGTTTCTCCCAACCCTCGGTTATTAGGGTTCTTGGTCTCTTCTTTCGCTGAAAAGGGTAAGCTTCATTTTGCCACTGCTTTGCTTCTTCAGTCTTATGAGCTTCAAGGAGCTTCTATGGTGGTTAACAGTTTGTTGCACACGTTAGTGAGGTTGGGTCGTGTGGAGGATGCCATGAATCTTTTCGAAAAGCATCTCAAGTTTCAGTCTTGTAATGATACTTGGACGTTTAACATTCTGATTCGAGGTTTGTGCGCTGTAGGGAAAACTGAGAAAGCATTAGATCTTTTGGGTGACATGGGTAGTCTTGATTGTTCACCTAATATCGTTACCTATAATACTTTGATTAAGGGTTTTTGCAAGAGTCATGAGCTGAACAAAGCCTACGATATGTTCACCGTGGTTAAGTCGAGAAAGGGTTGTTCTCTGGATGTTGTTACTTATACTTCGATGATGTCAGGGTACTGCAAAGCTGGGATGGTGAAGGAAGCCTCTCTTCTGTTAGATGAAATGGTTGATTTGGGTATTTATCCTAATAATATAACTTTTAATGTTCTGGTCGATGGTTACGCGAAAGCTGGTGAGATGTCTTCTGCGGAAGTCATTTGCGGGAAGATGGAATCTTTTGGCTGTTTCCCAGATGTTGTCACCTACACTTCTTTGATTGATGGGTACTGCAGAGTAGGACAAGTGAACAAAGGGTTTAGTCTTTGGGAAGACATGAATGCCAAAGGAATGTTTCCTAATGCATTTACCTATTCCATTCTTATCAACGCGCTCTGTAAAGAGAATAGGCTGCTCAAGGCTCGTGATCTTTTGAGGCAATTAGCTGGTGAGGGCGTTGTCTCGAAACCGTTTTTGTACAACCCTGTCATTGATGGGTTTTGTAAAGCTGGAAAGGTCAACGAGGCAAATGTTATTGTGGCAGAGATGGAGAAGACGAAATGCAAACCAGATAAGATCACTTTTACCATTCTTATAATTGGGCATTGCATGAAAGGAAGGATGGGGGAAGCAGTCAGCATTTTCCACAAAATGGTGGCGATTGGTTGCTCACCGGATAAGATCACAGTGAGCTCTTTGTTGTCATGTCTTCTTAAGGCTGGGATGGCTAAGGAGGCCTATCAACTAAACCAGATTGCAGTAAAATGCCAAAGTAATGATGTAGCACCTCTAGAGACGAAACCTGTAGAGAGGAAAGCTGTGAATGTAACTCTGGCTGCCTGCTAAGCTTTCTACCCAATATCCCTCTACATTGGTCTTTTTCTACCATTATGCATTCTGTACACATGTTAGGCATAACTGGAAGCCAAAAAGAAAAACAGACAACAACTCACAGTAAGCATCTGTTCGCATTCCTTTTACAGCTCTGGTAGACTCACTAGATACCTAATTTCCTTTTGAATACTGAAGTAGAGTGTCATTGCTCTTAGTTATCCAGTTTGCAGTCTATGTGGTCCAGATGCTTATTGTGTCAGTTTAATATTTTTTTTTTCAGGCTATTCTACTGCGAGAGATCACACTTTAGTGTAAACGGCTGAGAATGTACCCAAAACAATTCTTCTGCAAGATCCCTGATATTCAATTCCTTGGTAGATTTTAGATCCAGTATATTTGCTCCTAGGAGTTTCTTTCCAATTGCTTAATCTGGATTAGGCAGTGATGAAGTAAAGGATGATCGAACTTGTGAAAAAGAATCAAATTTTGGATAAATGGGAAGTTACTTGAGAACTTTGAAGTTCACATGAGTGAGATGGAAGATAGTTGCTTCATCTGGTGCCACTTTGTTTGTTTTTAGATAAAGAAGTGTTGATTCCTCCCTCTTTAAGATTTGCAGGGTTAAGAATTGAAAGTTGTTCAGCTTGATTTTGGCAGCCCAAATGTGCTTAGACAATAGCTCTACCAGCAAAGATCCAAAGATTCCCACGGTTCCAAGTTAAAACTGCATGAGCGATTCTCAAAGAAACCAAGTTGTCTTAAGCTGTTTAGGCTGAGGTTGGGAGGAATTGATTAACTGAGACATAAGTTTTTTTTGGGAGGGAGGAGAACCGGTTATGTCAAATGGTTCTTGTAATTGGTCTGAATAGGTGGAGACAAATTTTCTAACGTTAGGTAACAGTTACATCGTGCAACATGTGTGATAGTGATTAATAACTCTTCGGATAATATTCTACGATAAAGTTCTCTCCGAAATACTTGGATCGACGAATTGTAAAATTATACTATTAAAATTTAATCAAATATCTCTCGTTGCTTTTGGTTTATCTTATTGCAAATTATACTATTGAAACTTAATCAAATAATTTTTTAGTCATTATATCGCGTGACATTATATCATATGAATTTACATATTTGATCCCTATAAAATCTTTATTCGGTATTGACTTAAATATTTCTGTTTTTTTAGTTGTCTTCCACTTGTAAGTAAATTATATTTTTTATTTTGTATTATATAAAAAATTGAAATAAATATAATTCTACTTTATGATTTAGTTTTGTATATATTAACAAATTTATAAATCTTATTAATGATTTGTGTATGTATAAACATGTATTGTACATACAAATTTTGTATTATATGTATAAATGATAAATTATAATATAAAAATACAAAAAATTTATTTCCTTCGTATTCCCCATTTTTTCGGCTTTTCAACAAATCATTACGTTCGTGTGTACTGCACGCGTAGCGCCTAGCGAATTTCAAAATAAAAACTAATTAAAAAAATAATAATAAAGACACAAAATGAATATCTTAAATATACAATTAAAAATATTAATTATAAATAATTTGATGTTATGTTCTTTTTATTGCAAGAATTCTCTTACTCATCATTTTTGCCATTTTTACAACTGTAAATTTAAAAAAATTAGTATTAATACAAATACCATTCTACTACTTTGTCTGAGAAATTAGTGAAATGTTACTGTCAATTTATATACTTTATTATCAACAAAAACATCACTACGGTCAATTTTACCAACAACTATAAACAACCAAAACTGGAGCTATAAATGCATGAAATCCAGTTTTAAAATTCTTTTTATCTAAATATTTGGTACAATAACTTCAGTCTTCCATTTCCTTTTCAGTTTTATCCCAAAACGAACAAATTTTTGTTTTGAAGATCGCAAATTCATTGAACATCTAAGTTTGATAATTATTGCTTAGAGAACGACTAGGGTTCTTTCATATTGTTGAACTTCCAAGTTTTGTGTGTTGGACGAAGTTAAAAAAAGTTGAAAATAAACTCATTTCGAATATAGGTAATTATTCACTCCAAAGGAGCCGACTTCATATAAAATCTCAGTTATATAATATTTTTTAATGTCACATGAACAATAATTGTAAAAAGGGGAAGAAGTTTTGTTAGAAAAAATGTCCAAAACATTGATCAAAAAGTAATTCAATAACTGATTTCGGGTGAAATATGCTTTTTAAAACAGAATATACTTCATATAAAGTCTACTATTAATTAATTCAACATTTTAGCTAACTACAAAACTAACATCTGACTTTGCAAGTAGATATCATATGAAGTTTGTATATTTATAGACTTTATGATACAATCAAAACTTGGTCATTTGTAAACTAATATGCCATTTTCATGTAGAATTTAAAAGAAGCATGTTCCAAAAACAAATTCTAGTCAATTGCAAATTTAACATGTCTATTTTTTATAAAGTCTGCTTTGGTAAAGTCAATTATTTCAAATACAAAAAATGTTACAAATTTTAAAAGAAGATTTCCAAAAAGTATGAGAGTCAAGCAAAATGAAGTATTCCTTTGTAAACTGGAATTGAAAAATTAACTTATAATAATAATTTTCTTTTTTTTTAGTTTTGTGGGAAAACCCGGTGTTTGGTGAGAAAACTTAAATTTTGGTTTTGGCAAAAAACCATATTTTATGATTTGGAGAGAAAATGAGATTTGTGGAAATACGTGATTGCATATGTGATTTTTCTGTTTGGCAGAAAAAAGGATTTTATGATTTTGACGGAAAACCTGATTTTGGGATATTTGGAAAAACCGATTTGTCTATTTTGGCAAGAAATTCCGATTAAGCGGGTTTGACATAAAAATCGCTAAAAGAGATTTGTTCTAAAAGAAAGTTTTGTAACTTAGTTAAACATTACTTAGATTTTAGTTTTGCATAGGTTGGGTTACTTATGTGGGTTAAGAAGTTGGAGAAAAATGTGTTGGAAGAAATAAAAGTGTGTTAATAATATATGGAAAAGTGATATAGAATGTAAATCTCTCTATATTTTCACGATTTGGAGAAAAATGACAAAATGACATGACATTATGCATGCATTTTATTGGCATAAGAAGTAAATTGTTTATGTAGATAGATTTAGAGGATTCTTTTTTTTTGACATCAAACACCATATATTATTATTTCAAATAGAATAGGTTAGCTTTCAAGACTAACCACATCAGAATCAAAGAGTCTACATGGGAGAAAACAAGGTTTCGTGAGCGGGCTCCTTTAGCAAGGAGGTCAGCTCTTCCATTACGCTTGTGTGCTATAAGAAATAGAAAACAGTAAACGCAGATAGTGAAAGATCAAATTCATTCAATTCTGAAGCCATTGTTGACAATCTTCTTCATCATTAATCAATGCCATAATTGACCAATCTTCTTCATCATTAATCAATGCCATAATTGACCAATCTTCTTCATCAATTATCAACGTGACTAGCTGAAGACAATCTGATTCGAAGGACGCCGAAATAAATCTTATTTGCAAAGATATCTTCATTGCACTAAACAAGATGTTGAACTCTGTGTGTAGGGGGATAGAACTTGGTCCTTCCCAAAAGAACCATATATATGGGACCCCGGTTCAAATTCAAAGACAAAGCCACCTTCGATTTCAATTTTTTCACCCAAGATGCATCCACTTGGCATCTTGGAAGCGGTGGCTAATTTACTTTTTCTTGTTTTATGGTTGATCCTCGTAGGCCACCACAGTCTTCACTTGTGCAACCCTCCATTCCTCCTCTTCTCAAGTTTCATGGTTGACGGTATCTGGAGGTAGTATATGTTTCCCATTGAAAACTTTGTCGTTGCGTGCTTTCCAAATAAACCACAAGATCCATGGAAAGCGACCTAATGCGTTTTCAGAGCCGTCCTTCTTAGCATGAAAGAGAAGATAGTCAAAGTTTTCAAACATAGATTCACTCGGGATCCGGATTCGATGGCATCTCTGAAAGTGCCCAGGTCTAAAGGGCTGGTAGGCAGAGAAAGAGCAAATGATTTATTGTTTCCTTTCCATTCCCGCATCTAGGTCAGGTATGGTCCGTACCACAATGTCGATCCACCAGACGACTACAAGTCGCTACACAATTCGATAAAGCTTGCCAGAGGAAGTGCTTTATCTTTCACATTGTCTTCAGTTTCTAGATCAGGGATTTTGAAAGATCAATACTAGGTTCTAAGACATGTTTTTCTACCTTGTATTTCCTTAGCTGTGCTGCAAGCTTATACCCAGACCTGACTGTATATAAACCTGATTTCGTATAAGTCCAACAGTAACCATCTTCCTTGAAGTTATGATTGGGACGAATACTCCGTACGTACTAACGTGACATCTCTTGGATTGATCAAGGATTCAAGAATATCTATTCTCCCCTGGTGAGAAGTCCGGTCAAAGGTGGTTAACAAGTAGATTTTAATTGCAATACACACCTATATCAATGGCCGGTCTTTCTTGAACTAATGGGATCCACGGATCCAGCCATACCCGCGTATTAAGGCCTGACCCTATTGTTTTACTTAAGCCTCCCCGCAGTAGATCTTGAGCTGCCATAATACTTTTACACCCATAAGATGGGGAGTTTGATGTTTTAACTTCCATATGACTGATGTGCCAAAAGTATCTACCTTTTAAGACTCAAGCAAGAAGGGAAGTAGGATGGTGCAGTAGTTGCCACAATCGCTTGGCTAATAAGGCCATATTAAAGTCATGCAGGTCTCTGAATCCTAAGCCCCTTTATCGAAAGGTAAGCAGATTTTATCCCAGGCGAGCCAATGGAGTCCTCGATTATTTTCTTTCGTGCTCCACCAGAATTTCTCAATTGCTCCTTTCAGTTTGGTGATAATCTCTTTTGGCAGGAGAAAGCAAGATATCACATTAGTGGGGAGGGGTTGGGTCACATATTTTAAGAGAACTTACTTTCCTCTTTGGATAATAGTTTTGCCGACCAGAAGTTTATACGGTCATTAAGACGATCCTTGATAAAAGCAAAAACTTGACGTTTGGAGCCACATATCTCTTCTCAGGTATCCCTATATACATACCCATTCCACCCTTCTTATGGATACCAAGTGTTTGTTTAAGTACTTATTTTATCTCATGGCCTACTTTGTTACCCCACAAGATAGAACATTTTTCTGGATTATGCTGCTGGCCTGATACCCTCCTGTACAGCTTAATGATCCGCATTAACTCAGCACACTGCTGGACATCAGCTCTGCTAGAAAGGAAACTATCGTCTGCAAATAAAAGATGAGGTATTGCCGGACTGTCTCTCGCAATGTTTACCCCCATTATCCTGCCCTTTTCCTCCGCACCTCTCAACTGTCAAATTAGAGCTTCCGTTAATAGTATGAATAAAAAACGGGATAAATGATCACCCTTTAGCAGGCCTCGAGAAGTTTGAATGTTTCCCTTTGGTTCTCCATTTAAGAGGATTTGGTGTGAAACCAATGATATGCACCACCAAATCCAAGAGACCATTTTTCTGCAAACCCCATTTTTAGCAAGAGTGCTTCAAGAAAGTTTCATTCGAACCGGTCATAGGCTTTGGTCATGTTGGTTTTAGTCGCCACGAACTTCAATTTCACATGAGATTCGTCTGAAGAGCCTGGAAAGCCTCTTGTGCTTGGAGGATGTTGTCTGAGATTAAACATCTCGCCACAAAGGCGGATTGAGTCTCTGAGATTAATTATGGCAGGAGTTTCTTCAGCCGCGAGCATAAAATCTTGGAGATGATCTTGTTGCTAACATTTCATAAGCTTATAGGACGGAAATCTTATTTCTCCCTCGACCGCTCGGTTTTGGGAATTAGGAAAATATCCATCTGATTAAAATGTGGGTCAAAAGAGCTGGTACCATAGAAATCATTTACCATAGTAATTACATCTTTCGCGGTCACGTCCCATAATCGATGGTAGAAAAGCCTTGTCATACTATCCGGTACTGATGCTTTGTCAGGATTTATATCATTTATTGCCTTCTTAATCTCCTCCTTTGATGGGGGCGTGTCAGAGCCGTATTCATGGTCAGTGTCACTTTCATGGTAACATACCGGAGAGCTTCCTAAAATTTCCACCTCCGAGGTGGGAAATATATTCTGGAAATACTCTGAAGCCACCTTTTCAATTCCTGAATCTCTTTCCACCCATCCACTACTTGTTTTTTTAGTTTTGTAATATGGTTTCGGGCTCGTCTTTGTTTTGTCATTGCATGGAAGAACTTGGTGTTTTGATCTCCATCTTTTAGCCACATGTCACGAGTCTTTTGTCTCCAATATAGTTCCTCTTCTTAAAAAGCAGTACCGAGATTCCATTTCAGGTTTAAGATATCTTTGCTTGTGAAATTTTCATCCGTTCGTGCTCTCTCAAGTTGTTCCTTAATAATCTCATTTTTGTTTTCTGTGTTTGATGGATTGTCTCTTTTCCACTGCCAATTGCTCTCCTAACATCACCCAACTTAACGTGGTGAGGTCGGTTACTTGCAGTATCCATCGGACCCCAGCCCTCTTCTGTGGCTTCCTTTAGATCATCCTTTAGAAGCCAATGTCTATCAAACTTAAAGTATCTTTGAAGCCTTACATTTCGTGATTGTATACGTGTTGGGACTGGTCGATGATCTGATCCACATAGTTTCAGATACTCCAGATTTGTGTGAAAAAAAAATTGATGCCAATCTTCATTGCGTATAGCTCTATCCAGCCTGCATTGGACCTTCCCAGAGCTATGATATCCAAACCATGACACTGGCTTACCCTTGTATGAGAATTCTACCATGCCACAGTCCTCTAGCATGGATTTAAAAGATAAGAAAGAAGTCGCAGGTTCTTCCTTCCTCCTTTCTTTTCATGGTTTCATGTCATCTCATTAAAATGTCCATATATGAACCATACTTCTGATCTCATGGTACTCATACATAAACAAAAGTCATAAATAATTTGTGCTTTATAGTAGCTGCGATATCAATCGTGGGTTACTAAAAAAAATAATTGATACATCATAATAATCCATATAAAAAGTGCTAGTCCACCGTTTCAATCTCGATTCCATAGTGAACAATTTATTATAAACAAAAGAAACTTGAAAGTCTTGCAAAAAAGAACGAGTGTTTTTCTAGTTTCAGAAAAAAGGTGCAAATGTTGGATAATTCCAAGCTTGTGGAAAGTTAACATATCAATATGTGTTTAATATGTTAAGAGATACAAAAAGAAAATCTAGAATAGGAAAATGAAGTTTTCTATTTAGGTCAGGTTTGTGTTTTCATATCTTACATGTTAAGAGAATTTTCTTTGACTATAAATATATGTCTCATGGAGAGTTGTTTCATAAGATCGAAGAGAAAAGATCATCAGATCTAAGAGAAACAATGAGAGCTTTACTTTTGAGAAATTTCTAAAGCAATAAGAAAAGTTGTTCTTATAATTATTTGTGGTTCTAGATATTTGAATTGGTATCAGAGCCTCAAGTTGGGGACTCAAACTAAGCTTAATTTGAAGCTTCGATCCTGGTGAATTAACATAAGAAAGATGGCGACCTTAATAGGTCTCCACTCACAAAGGACTTTGGATTCGCATCCATACAATGTCCTATGTTGTCATCGACAAACTGCACAGTTTGGTCGATGAGGATGAAGGTGTTACTCCGTGTTCATGAAGTGTGGGACACGCTAGAACCAGGCTCAGATGATCAAAATAAGAACGATGTTGCGACTGCTCTTTTGTTTCAATATGTTCCCAAGACTTTGATTCTCTAGGTGGGAGAAAAAACCACATCGAAAGACATCTGTAACGCCATCAAGTCACGGCACCTTGGAGCTGATCGTGTAAGGGAGGCGAGATTTCAGACATTGATGACGGAGTTTGACAGGTTGAAGATGGATGATAATGATACGGTCGATGAATTTGCGGGAAAGATATCAGGCCTATCATCTCAAGCAGCCTCATTGGGAGAAAACATAGAAGAATCCTAGATGGTTAAGTTTTTGAAGGGTCTCCAAAAACACAAGTACATCCATATCTTAGTGTCTCTTGAGCAAGTCGTATACCTAAATTCTACGGGTTTTGAGGAGTTTGTTGGAAAGCTAAAGGCATACGAGGAGCGTGTAGGGGAAGAAACTCATAAAGAATACCAAGAGAAGCTTATGTTTTCGGATGATAATAACCATATTCAGAGAATTATGAAGATTCACATGGTTGAGGTAGAGGATAGAATGGAAGAGGCAGAGGTAGGTTACACAACCAAAATCATGTGTCACACATCAAAGACAAAAACTCAAAAAAGGATTGTTCAAAGGTGATATGTTGGAGATGTGACAAGCTGGGCCACTATGCAATTGTCTGTACCGAGAAACCAGTGAAGAATCAATAAACCAACCTAAACGAGACACAAGACGCTGACACCCTCTATGTACACGAGGTGGTGCTCTTGAAAGAAAAAGTGATTCCAAAGAAATTGACATCGACAAAGCCAATGCAAGTGTTTGGTATTTGGATAATGGAGCGAATAATCACATGACAGGGGACAAGGTGTTTTTTTGAGTTTAGATTAAAAACTAAAGGGAAGGTGAAGTTTGGTGATGGTTTGTGTGTTGATATCGTAGGAAAGGGTGTGGTTACGTTTGTGTGCAAGACTAGAGATAAGAAGGCACTCAAAGGCATATATTACATACCTGACCTGAAGCATAACATATTGAGTCTTGGAAAAGCAACATAAAACAAATGTGAGGTTAACATTAAAGACGTCTATTTAACACTCACTTATTCATGTGGAAGGTTGAAAAAACGTGTTACACGATCTCTAAACCGTCTCTACAAGACCTCGATGGAGATTAGCTACCTAGAGAGTTCACATGTCAGAGATGAAGATTTTGTATGGAGGTGGCATGTTCGACTAGAACATATAAGCTATGGAGTGATGAACAACATGATAAAGAAGGAGATGGTCATAGGAATGGCGAGTATAACACACAAAGAAAGCATGTGTGACGAGTGTCTAGCAGGGAAGCAGATTAGACACTCATTCCCGACTAAAGCCATGTTTCGTGCGACAAAGCCATTGGAGCTATTGCATGGAGATTTGTGTGGACTAACCAAACCACCAACACCATCAAATAACCGTTATGTCTTTTTCTTAATAGATGAATTCTACATGTGTATGTGGGTTATAATATTGAAGGAGAAGACTGAGGTATTCGATCGATTCAAAAGGTTTAAGAAGAGTGTAGAGAAGCAAACCAGGTCAACCATTAAAACCTTTCACACCGGTAGAGGAGGAGAGTTTATCTCAGCTGAGTTCAATCAATTTTGTGAAGAGAATAAAGCTAAAAATCACCTAACCACGCCTTACACGCCTCAGCAAAATGGTGTTGTAGAGAGAAGAAACCCAACGTTAATGGGTATGACAAGAAGTATGCTGAAGTCAATGAAGATGCCGAACTACTTCTGGGGGGGGGAGCTGTATGAAATTCAATTTACCTCATCAATAGAGTTCCTACAAAAGCTTTGAAGGATGAAACGCCATACGAGTGTCTCATATCGAAGAAACCAAATATCGAGCACTTGAGGATATTCCGTTGTGTAGCTCATGCGGAAATCACTGGACCTTATTTTAAGAAGTTGGATGAGAGATCAAAGAGTGTGATTAATCTAGGAACTGAGCCAGGTTCCAAAGCCTAAAGACTTTATGATCCAGTCGCAGGAAAGGTGATGGTGAGTAGATATGTGATTTTTGATGAGTAGAAAGCTTGGGATTGGACACCTACAACAACCCAAGCAGATTGTGAACCAAGTATGCTCATGCTTCCACATGAGGATGATATAGAAGAAGGTAATGATCATGAACATGAAGCTATAAATCAAGATGAGGGTGAAGAAGAAGATATTGATCACAATGCAAACCAAGATGGTGGTGGTCAATCGTTGGTAAATAGACATGGTTGCACCATAACAAATCCAAGGTATCTCGATGATTATGTGTTGCTTTCAGATCAAGAAAGTGCAATGTTTTTGCTCACAGTAGATGGCGAGCCAAAGAACCATCTTGAGGCTGAACGCGTAAGAGAATGGGTTGAAGCTATGGTAGCCGAGTTGGAGTTTATCACAAGAAACAAGACATGGGAGCTTGTATAAATAATTTCTGGAGTGAAACCTATGGGGTTAAACTGGATCTACAAGATTAAAAAATAGCGGATTGTACGGTGAACAAGTATAAGGGGAGACTTGTGACAAAAGGCTATGTACAAATAAAAGGAATATATTTCGATGAAGTCTTTGCACTAGCATGTCTTAAAACTATTCGGCTCTTAATACCCATTGCAGTAATAAACGGTTGGGAGGCACATAAACTGGACGTGAAGATCGCTTTCTTGAATGGTGATCTAAAGGAGTTAGTGTATGTGACACAACCCAAAGGTTTTGAAAAGAAAAGAGAAGAAGATAGAGTTCATGTGTTACACAAAACTTTGTATGGGTTATGCCAAGCACCTAGAGCATGAAATGTAAAACTCGATCAAGTTTTAAAGGAGTTGAAATTTAAGAAGTGCACGAAGGAACCATCGATGTACCGAAAAAATGAAGGAGGAGACTTCTTTCTAATATCCATTTAGGTTGATGAGCTATTTGTGACGGGGACTTCACTTAAGGTGATTAAGAAATTCAAAGAAGAGATGTCAAAGAAGTTTGAGATGTCAAATCTAGGAAAGTTAACATGAAGTGATTCAATGAGCAGACAAAATCAAAATAAAACAAAAAGGTAAGCTCAAGAAGTCTTGTGTGACACAAAGATGGAAGCGTGTAACGCGTATCACGTACCAATGGAGTCGACTTTGAAGATCTCAAAAGCTGAAGATGAACCATACATAAATGCTACGGATTTCAGAAGAATCATAGGATGTTTGAGGTATCTACTTCACACAACACCCGACTAGTGTTATGCAGATACATGAACAATCTGAGAGACTCTCATAAACAAGCCATCAAGCACATACTACAATATGTAAAAGGAACAACAAATTTTGGTCCGTTCTTCAAAAGAGATGGGTCAAGGAGGGTCATTTGTTATAGTGATAACAGTCACAATATTTATATTGATGACGAGAGGCAGCACGTCAGGACATGCATTATATTATGGTTCATCATTAATTAATTGGACGTCACAGAAGCAGCCTACAGTCACATTATCATCATGCGAAGCAGAGTTTATGGCGGCAATAGAAGCACCGAAGCAAATTATATGGATCAAGGAGTTGTTGTATGAGATACTAAGTGAAGAAGGCAAGAAGGTCATATTCAACCATTGCTCTAACGAAGAATCCGGTTTTCCATGGAAGAAGTAAGCACATAATTTCAAAAGATCATTTCATTCGGAGAATGGAAAAATCGAAGTGGAACATGTGCTGGGTGTTGAGCAGAAGATCGACATCCTTACCAAGTCATTAGCACGGATTAAGTTCAAGCAAAAGAGGAGCTTAATTGGAGTTCAAGAAATTGATCTCCCTAATTCAAGATTGAATTAAGGGGGTGATTGTTGAATAATTCCAAACTTGTGAAAATGTAACATCTTAATAAGTGTCTAGTATATTAAAAAATAAACACAAAAAAAATCTAGAATAGAAAAATAAAGTTTTCTATTTAAATTAGGTTTGTGTTTCTCTATCTTACATGTTAAGAGAATTGTCTTTCACTATTAATATATGTCTCATAGAGAGTTGTTTCATAAGATTTAAGAGAGAAGATCATAAGATCTAAGAGAAACATTGAGAGCTTTAGTTTTGAAAAAATTCTAAAATAATAAGAATTTTTTTATAATTCTTTATATTATAGAGATTTGAGTGAAAAAGCGATGCAACTCCTAAAGATGCTGCTTGGCAAGTAGACTTTTGTCTCTTGACAGTTCTAGGAGATAGTGTTCATTGAAGATGTAAGATGTGTGCTCTGAAGTATTCATTGACGTAGTTGCTGAAGCAGACGGCGTGTTTAGTGGTGAAGACCATGTGGAGTCAAGATGCTGAGGCTGGAATCATGTAAACTTGGAGATCAAGAGTGTATCTTGGAAGGAATAAACTTAAGGAGAAAGTTTATGACTTAAAGGAAGAGAATAAGTGCATTCCAAGAAAAAAAAGAAAGTTGCACTTATTGATATGGAAGATGTCCATATCCATGTTGTCTTGGAGACTAGGGTTTCGGGAACGTGAAGAATAATATAAGATAGCTATGGGGTCGTCTGTATCGAGATAGAGACACAAAGACTGATCTTATAGAGAGAGAGAAGCTCTTGGAAGTGTTGTGGGTCGTGCTGAAGCAGTGGCTGAAGTACTTGACGGAAGAGAGACATAAGCGGGTAGCTTAGGAATCCTTCAGTATCGTGTGTTAGGGTGTTAATATTAGATGTATAAAGCTGAATAAACAAGGTCTTGTAAAGATTGTTTAAAGCAGATTCTAATAAAGCATTGGTGTTTTCTTGTGTAATTTGTCTCTTGGTTTACTTTTGTATTATTGTATTGTGGTTTCATCTTTGCACTTACAATTGGTATCAGACCGGGACACCTAAGTTATTGGTGTAATCCTGAAGGTGAAGATGGACACGGTTGTTTTGATGCAGAAGGCAATCATGTTGAACGCGAACCATTATGGTCATTGGAAGGCTCTCATGTAGCAGATGATTCGAGGAATCAATGAAGATGCATGGACAGCTGTGGAGGTTGGTTGGGAGGAGCCTACCATAGTCACATGAGATGTGAAGAAGCCTAAGCCAAAAGAAGATTGGTCAGAGGCAGAGCGAAACACATCAAAATTTAATGCAAATGTGTTGTCGTTGATTTTTGGAGCCGTTGAAGCAGAACAGTTCGTGCTGATTCAGGGGAGTACTTCCGCTAAAGAGGCGTGGGAGATCCTGATGAACTCGTTTGAAGGAGATGAGAGTATCAAGAGGACACGCCTGGATCATCTTGGGTCTCAGTTTGAGAATCTCAGGTGGTCTGATAATGATTATGTGGCAAGCTTCAGTGTCAAAATTAGTTCTATGACACATGAAGCATTTGTACTCAAAAAGAAGTACAAGGAGAAGAAGCTGGTAAAGAAGTTGCTACGCTGTCTTCTAACTAAGTTTTCAGCTCACAAGGCGGTCTTGCAGATGAATACAAACATGGATGAGCTCACGTTTGAAAAACTTGTGGGTATGCTGAAGACAAAAGAGATGGAGAGAGACAGTAGCTCGGTCTCCGTGTTAGGTGGTGCGACAAGGAGTATAGCGCTTGTAGCTGACAAGAATGTTGATAGATTTCAGAAGCTTGAAGATGCCGTGGGTATGCTTGCTAGAAATTTTGGTGGAAGAAACCAATACGGTCGTCATGGAGGTGATTGTGGCAATGGCAGAAGAAGAGAAGGTCTCAAGTGCTATGAGTGTAAAGGTGTTGGTCATATTGGGGCTGACCGTCCTGTAGCACAATGAAGGGAACTTTAGTGTTTCAAGTGCAGAGGGATTAGATACACACGACGTGAATGTCCAAAAACAAAGAAGTAAAAAGGAGTTCCATTGCAGTCGTTTGATGACTTAGAGTCTGAAGAACATGGAAAGGTGATGAAGAATCTTGTTGCATTTGGTGCACGCAAGGAGGAATTCAGTGAGTCCTCGGATTCAAATGTTGATACGGATGATGGGGAGTATCACGGGCTGCTAAACAAGTGGTTGAAGCTCAAGAATCAGTATCTGAAACTGAAGGATGTATCTAAGAAGCAAAGTGAGCTGCTTGAAGAACTGCTTGAAGAACTTGTGGGTTTAATAGAAAGAATGAGTCTCTTGAGCAGGAAGTTAGCAAGTTGAGGGAAGTTGCTACTGGTGAACAAGAGAGAGCAAAGATGCTGGAGCGTGATTTGGCTGAGAATCACAAGCGGGTCAGGATGCTCAATAGTGGAACCAAAGACTTGGATACGATACTTTCGATGGGACAACCAGCCAAGGAGAATTGGGGACTGGGATACGGAGGAGCTGAGAGTATTGACGTACATCAGAAGGGGCTTTCATACTTCGTACGAGGGAGCACATAAAAAAGTGAAGCCAAAGAATTTCGTCAGGAAGTACGTCGGGACTTACACCAAGGAGTACTACAGGAATTTCTACAGTGTGTAGTTGTCAGTAACAAGCCGAAGGTAGTAAATTAGTGCAACAACATGAAGGTCAGACAGAAGGTTTTGAAGCATGGTTGTGCATCTGGTACAAGGAAAGAGACTGATCGGTGCATTAGCAACTATGTTAGGCCAAACAAGAAGCAACATCAGTTGTGCTGTTGGTTATGTGGGAAGGTTGGACACAAGAAGGTGGACTGTTTTGCTCGTGATAAGAGCAGAAACATGGCCCAAAGGGTGAACAAGACGTTCATTGAACCCAAGAGGGTTGAGAAGGTGTTGATAACCAAGCGTGGCTTACTTGATGAGATCAAGAATGCGACATCAGAAGAAGGATGCAGCTCTGTTAGGAATGATCTTGAGGTTGATCAAGAAGAATCAAACCTGGAGCCAGGAGACGGAGTTGTTTGTGGTACAAAGGGGAAGGAGATCGAAGTGCGTCAAGAAGTGATACGAGGTGATCATCAGGAGAGTGAGGATGAAATCACTCAAAGACAATAGGAACGAATGCATAGTGCACTTAGTGTGGATGAGGAGGGGCTCGTGGTCAAGAAGACGACTCATGAAGGAAGACAAGTCCTCCACATAATTGGGTTGAAAGGTAGTTCGACAGGTGTGTCAGATCGTGATGCAGTACTTGTAATCTATTTTGTTGCAGCTAGGGCTGTATCGTGTTTACGCATGAAGAATCAAACGGGTATGTCTGTATGGCTTGACATCTAGGCATATGTGTTTTAGCTTCGTATGCAATCAAGGAAGGGGAGAAGTTGTGACATTCAGGAAGTATATGGTCGACCGAGACAAGCAGGAAGGGAAACTTTTCCTTCATAGTCATGTTTTAGGGACGTTGGGATCCATGGACCTGTTGGAAAAGTGGGGCCTTACTGTCCCGAAGTGGCTGAAGGCTATACTCATCTCCAACGAAGCCAGGTTTAAAAAGGAGGCTGAAGACGCCGAAGTGGAGGAGATTACCGAGCGGGATCTTGCCCTCTCCCCTCTTCGCCTTGATCCGCTGTACGGCTTTGATCAGCTCGGATCCAACCTCAAGGCGATTGACCCGTCAACCGAGATGGTCTTGCGATCTCCAAGTCCTCAAAGAGACCGGACCCCCGTTGATCGAGGCGTCGAGGATGGCGATCGGCCGGTCGCCCAGGTTTCTGAAGAAAAGGGGGATTCCTCAGTCAATCCTCTGATTGATCCCCCTGGTTCTTCTCCTCCTGCTCAAATCCCGGCTGTTCGTGTCGAATATCCGACTGGACCGATCTTTGAAAAGCCGAGTGAAATCAGCTCTTGAAAGTTGATCCGCCGGACATGATTGAACCGTTCCTGGTTTTTGTTGTTTTGTTGTTTTCTTCTTTTTTGTTTGTTTGTTATTTTTTGTTGTCTCTTTCGTTGTACTTTTAAAGACAAGACCTTCTAATGCAATCATTCTGTCTGTTGTTGTACCTCTAGACTTCGCAATTTCGTAACATGTTCTTTTGATTCCAGGATTTTTAATGATGATGTTACCCACTGTTCCTTCAAAAGAAATTTGATCTCGCCATTCCTACGGATCCAGTTGTTTCTCCACTTGTGATCGGCATTCAGATAGAACATGGGTTGTACGGCCCGTTTTCTTTTTTGGCCAAGATAATGGGGATCGCCGCCCGTTAGGATCATTTTTGCGAGTCTTGATTGCCAGAGGGCGATCGTCGACGCCATACGCTTGCTCCCCAGAGGTTGATCATCGTCTACCGAAAATGTCGCATGATTGGTCGTCGGGGTTTTAAAGTCTGATTTTGGATTATGAGGTTGAGGAGGAAAGTGACATGTTGTCATTCGTCCGGCCCCTTTTTTTTATTCGACCGAGTGATGTTTTGTCATTCACTTGTTGTGATGAGGCGAAAGTGACATGAAACGACTCAACGGTGTGCGACCAGAAGTGACACATCGTCATCTGGTTAAGGCCGGACAAAAGTGACGCGCTGTCATTCGTCCGGAACGGGAAAAAGTGATGGTAAGATCTTGCTTTTCTTTTTGTTGTTGTAGCTGGGCCCGATGAAAGGCTGCCTCCGTACCCGCGGGAGGGGATCAAGCCACACGTAGTTCCATTTGACCGAGTGATGTTTGGTCATTCGCTTGTTGTGACGAGGCGGAAGTGACATGAGACGACTGCAAACAGAAGTGACATGCCATCTTCTGGTTAAGGCCGAACGAAAGTGAGGCGCTTTCATTCGTTCGGCGACGGGCGAAAGTGATGGTAAGATCAATCGCTTTTTTATATTTTTTAGTCGCGGTATCTGTGCAGGTTCGAGGTGTTCCATGAACATGATATTGGATCGCCGGAGGAAGTCTCCAATCGATAGACGTCGGGTTTCATAATTTCGACTATCTTGTATGGGCCTTCCTAGTTCGTCCGCAGCTTTCTAGCTCGCCATTCCTTTGTGATCTCAAAAAAATTGCGAAGGAAGAGGTCGTTGAGCTTTAGTGGTCTCGCCCAAACCTTCATGCTGTAGTAAGCTTCTGTGAGATGCTGATAATTCTAGATCTGAACGAGAGCTTGGTCGCGTCGAGGGTGTCTAGCATCATTCCTTGTTGAGTTCGACGTTCTGGGGCATCTTCGTCCATCGTAAACTGGCCACGTTTACTTCTTCTGGAGCCATTGCCTCGATCCCATATGCTAATGAAAACGTGGTTTGGCATCGTTCGGTGGGACCAGAGGACGCCGTCGAGTTCATCCGCACAATGTCCCTTTTTGAGATCGAGGTGTTTCTTAGTCCCATCGATGACTGTTTTGTTTGTAGCTTCGGCCCAACCATTACCTTGCAGATAGCGGGGCGTTGACGTGTTGAGGCAGATCGCCCATCTTTCACAAAAACCGCAGAATTTATTAGAAATAAACTGGGAACCGTTTTCAGTGACGATTTCGTAGGGGAGACCGTGATGACATATAATATTCTTCCAGAGAAAGGTTTGTACTTGTTTGTCCGTCACTTGGACAAACGCTTCCGCTTCTACCCATTTGGTGAAGTAGTCCATCATAACAAGGACGAATCGCCGCTGTTTTGAGTTTGGCAATGGTTCAACTATGTCCATTGTCCAGTGCATGAACGGGTAGGGAGCTCTAGGTGTCCTCAGTAGCTCGGTCAGATAATATATATTAGGTGCATGTTGCTGGAACTTGTCGCTCTTTCGTGTGTACTCCTCGCAGTTAGAGACCATGGTCGGCCAAAAGTGCCCAAACCTTTGATTTTGAGGACTAGGGCCTGGCCGCCCAAGTGATTTCATGCGGCTCTTTCGTGGGTTTCATCCATGACGAGGCATGTTTCATCTCCATGGATACAAGTCAGGAGGATGTTATTGAAGATGCAAGATGTCTGCCCTGAAGTAGTCGCTGACGTAGATGCTGACGCAGACGACGTGTTGAGTGGTGAAGACCATGTGGAGTCAAGATGCTAAGCTGGAGTCGTGAAGACTTGGAGAGCAAGTAGGTATCTTGGAGAAAAGGCAAGAGGAATAAACTTGGGGAGCAAGTTTATGACTTAAAGGAAGAGGAATAAGTGCATTCCAAGAAAAGGAAAGTTGCACTTATTGATATGGAAGATGTCCATATTGTGGTTCCTTGGAGACTAGGGTTTCGGGAACTTAGAGAATAACTATAAAATAGTTATGGGGTCGTCTGTAATGAGACAGAGACACATAGACTGATTTTATAGAGAGAGAAGCTCTTGGTGTGTTCTTGGTCGTGCTGAAGCAGTTGCCGAAGTACGTGACGGAGGAGAGATACAAGTGGGTAGCTTAAGAATCTTTCAGTACCAGTTGTTAGGGTGTTAACAGACTGTGTAAGGCTGATTAAGCAAGTCTTGTAAAGATTGTTTAAAAGGAGATTCTAATAAAGCATAGTGGTTGCTTGTATTGTTTTGTCTCTGGTTTACTTTCTGCATTACTTAATTGTGGTGTCATCTTTGCACTTACAGTTATTCCCTGTTAGGCGGTAGAGTTTGTTGTCGAAGATGATGTACTTGGCGCTTTTTGCTTTCAGTCGACGAACTTCCCATTTGTCTGTCGGCAGCGTCCCGTTCGTCAGATATTCGATCAAGGGGGTCCTCCAGTCAGGGAATTGCTCGTCGAGGGAGGGGTCTGGCTGATCGATTTCCATTTCATTGTTCTCTGCCATCGGCATTACGATGAGGTCGCCGTCGCGGGGTTGTGATATGCTTGGTTTTTCGATTTGCTGGATAGGAATCGTTTGTCGGACTTGATCTTTGGGTCCACTCCCAAGCGCTGCCAAAGCATCTGCACAAACGTTCTCCCCGCACAGGATTTTGGTTAGATCAAACGAATCAAATTCTTTGGCGAGGTCTTGGACTACACTGAGGTATGCGTCCATCCATTCGTTCTTGGGATCGTATTCACCGCTGAACTGATTAGTGACTAACTGAGAGTTGCAGTATGCATGGATATGTTTCACCCCGATGGCTCGGGCGAGTCGCAAACCTGCAATAAGGGATTCATATTCGGCCTCGTTGTTGGATGCCTTGAATCCTAATCTGAATGACTGGGGGAGTAGTTCGCATGTCGGCGATTGTAGTTGAACGACGATTCCGGACCCTGTGGTTGAGGATGATCCATCGACATGCATGATCCAGTACTCGTGCGACGGTACGAGTTCTTGATCGAGTTGGGGGGGAAGCTTGATGATGAAGTCAGCCAACACCTGAGATTTTTAGGCCGGTTTACTCTATAGGTTATATCATGTTCACTGAGTTTGATCGCCATCTTCGACAGACAGCCGAACTGGTTGGTGTTCTGCATGATCGTTCGTAGGGGCTGATTGGTGAGGATGACTATCGAATGAGATTGGAAGTAAGGCCTGAGCTTTCTTGTCGAAGTGACGACGGCGAGAGCCATTTTCTCTAGTGTGGAGTATCATATTTCCACATCGGTCATGTGTTTATTGGTATAGAATATCGGTCTTTGTTCACCACGATCCTCTTTGATTAGAACGCTACTGACGGCCATAGAAGAGACCGCGATGTAAAAATAAAGTGTATCACCTTTGTCGAGTTTAGCCAGTACCGGCGGCGTCGTTAGGTAAGTTTTGAGTTGGCCGAACGCTTCTTCACACTTTTCGTCCCAGACAAATTTCTTATTTCCGCGCAACAGGTTATTGAAAGGAAGGCACTTATCGGTCGAGTGGGAGATTAACCGATTCAGCGCTACCACACGACCGGTCAACCGCTGTACTTCTCGGCTATTCTTGGGACTGGGGGATCTAAGATCGCGGAAATCTGCTTCGGGTTCACCACGATTTCGTTTTGGGTCACAATGTAGCCGAGTAATTCGCCAAACATGACTCTGAATGAGCACTTGGCCGGGTTAAGTTTTATGCCGTATTTGTTTAGGGTTCAGAAGCAATCCGTTAGATGGTCGGCCCTTACAAGGGATTTGACGAACATGTCTTCGATGTAGACTTCCATGGTATTTCCCAACCGATCAGTGAACATCTAGTTGATAAGTCGTTGATAGGTGGCACTTGCATTTTTTAGGCCGAACGGCATGACTCGATAGCAATAGGTTCCTTTGTCCGTGATGAATGCTATTTTTTCGCGGTCATGGGGGTGCATTGCTATCTGGTTATATCCGGAAAATGCGTCCATAAATGTCAATAAATTGTTCCCCGCTTTCGACCCAACTAGACGATCGATATGGGGGAGGGGGCAACTATCCTTCAGGCATGCTTTGTTCAGATCAGTGAAATCGATGCAGACCCACCATTAGCCATTCTTCTTTCTAACCACCACCGAATTGGCTAACCAATCTGGGTATTTAACTTCAGTGATGAATCCTTCACCGAGCAATCGTTCGACCTCGTCGTTTACCGCTTTTGATATTTCAGGGCCTAGCTTGCGTCTCTTCTGTAAAACCGGGTTGAAGGTTGGGTCTACATTGATTTCGTGGGTTGTAATGGAAAGGCTTATAACTTTCATCTCCGAAGATGACCAAGCAAAGGTCGAGGCGTTGCCCTTCAAGAAATACATTATTTTATCCTTCATTTCGCCTGTCAGGTACGCTCATATCCTTACTATTTTGCCCGAGTCGTTCTTGTCGTTGGAAACTTCGAGAATTTCCTCTTTCAGCGGAAATACCTTCTTGATTGGCTTGAATATGGTGTTGATGTGGGGGAGACTTGTTGGAGCTTAACTTCAGCGACGAGGAGACCGAGAGCCGCAACCTGATCACCCTGGATCGTCCATCTGCACTTGGGAATTTGACACATTGATGGTAGATTGATGGGATCGCTTTCATCGCATGCATCCACGACATTCCGGGGATTGCATTGTACGGGGCCTTCACATCGATGATGGAGAAACTGACAATCTTATTCACGCCCTGCGCATGGACGCATAGTCGGATTGTGCCTACCATCATTTCGGATGATCTGTTGAATCTCGTTAATGATCGACAGAGCTACCATTGTCGATGAGGACTTTGGTTACTTTGCAATCCCCGATGCTGAACTCGACCAGAAGGGAATCGTTATGGGGCATGTGGACCCCAGTGGCGTCTTCTGCGGAAAAAGTGATCTATGGATCATTCCCCGGGAAGGTGGGCCACTTTCGGCGGTTATTGTTGGTGTAATTTCTTGACGGATCAGACAGAATTATTGCAAGGTGGTGATCCCCCGATGATTGCATTTAAGCAGCCGAAGTATGATGACCGTTTCGTTTTGGCATTTTCACCAGTATTCGTAGGTCAGGGATCGTTATAGAATCAAGGGCAGACATACTCTCGTGTTGTCTAGTCGCCGATCGGTTGAGTGTCTCCCGGAGATCGACGGTCGTTGAGTTGATTACCGATCAAAGCTCATGTTTCTTTGCTCTGAGTCTATAACAGGCGTCCGCTGCATTTAGCTTCCGCAGTTTAGATCTGTCTATCATCAGTCGTAGATCGGTGGATGCGGGAGGGACGGTCGGTTGCACGATTTTTTCGCTTCAGTAAATCGTGTAGGTCGTTCTCTTGCGGTTGGTCGGCAGATGACGACGAGGTTTGAGTATGGTTTTTGTCGAGAGAATCGCATTGACTTGTTTGTGCTTGACCGTCATCCGTTAGGGGGGGAGTTGGTGGTCGGCCGAATAGTGAAAATCTTGCGGCGAGATTTAGTTTTTTCCTCTTCGGAGGCAGAGTCATCGTAGTGCTGAGATAAGGTGGTTTCATCCTTGGAGGGGGAACCGTCTGGCTGATCTTCATGTCCTTTTTTATTCTTGTCTTTGCTTTTGCTCCAGCTCTTATTTACTTTCGGAGGTTTTTGTAGTGGGGGTTCAGGGTTTGCATTTCCTTTTACGAAAGCCGCGAGGAGGGCTTCCTGAAGTTGCTTGCATTCCTTTGTGTCATGTCCCTACACTTTATGGTAATTTCACCACTTTTTGGCATCGTACTGTCCGTTCGGGGGATTTAATCGTGTCGACTGCTTTTTCCCTTCGGCGTCGAGAGTCCATTTGTTCCAACCTGGCCCACAGACGGCCGTTGTCGAATCCGTTTGTTCATCCTCGGGGATGGCGTTAACAAGTCCCTTCTTTTTGTCCAGCTTGCCGTAGGGTACGTGTTGTCTGGGCTAGTGGTGATTTTCGGTTGTCTTTAGGACGACTTGTTTGAGCTCGTGTTGTCTCTTGATGAATGCACGCTTATCTTCTTTCATTAGGATGAAGTTCTTCGAGCGGTGCAGTGCATCCTGGAGTGAGGCGGTGGGGTTGGAGTAGAGGTCTTCTCGGAACTTTGAATGTATCCACAAAGAGTTTCGCAGGGCTTCTACGACCCTATAGTCCGACACGTGAACTTTCGAAACCACCTGCTTGAACCGTTCCATAAAGTCTTGGAGACTTTCTCTGGCTGGTTGAGACATTTTCCAGAGGTCCGCTGAGGATGCTCCCTGGTGTGTGAACATGATATAGTGTTTCAAGAACTACGCGGACAGGTCATGGAAACTATCGATAGAGTTTTCGGACAACCAGGGAAACCAGGCTAGGGCTGGGCCGGATAGACTTTCGACGAACAACTGGCAAAGGCCAGTGTCCTTTTCTTCATCGGAGAAGTGGGTTCTCCCCATGGCGGTATTAAACGCCGTCATGTGTTCAGTTGGATCCGTGTCGCGGAGTAAGACGGGATGCAGAGCTTATCGATCGGTGGAACCTAGACTTCTGTGATTCGCTTAGTGAAGGGGTTCCTGAGCGTGGCGGCGAGGACGCGTTCGATCTCCGGCACGGAGGTTGTGACATGATGTATCTTGGAGTCAATATCTTGCAGCGACAAGCATAGTTCGGTAATTTGTCGGTCGGTTGCCAAGGCAGCACCGTCGTTTGGTTGGTCAGTCGCGTTAATAACGCGGTTCACTTCGTTAAGTGGTTGGCCAGCAGTGTCTGGTGTAGGGTTCGTCGTGGCGAAGAGTCTCCGTCTTGCTATTTTGGCTACGTTGGTCTCACTGTCCAACATAGTGAAGGTGGCGGAAAGTGCGGCCATGCATTCACTTGTAACCCTATTGGTTTCCTCTTCTCGCGTGAGATGGTCCATGATGTGCTGCATCATATCGGTAGTTGCTGGCGTCACGGCGACGGGTATGGGCATGTTGCAGGCGGGAGAGTCATCGGGATTCATACTGGTCAGTTAACGCCATTTCATAATAGCCCCACGGTGGGCGCCAGCTGTTGAATCTGAGTTTCATTCGACCGATTCACAAGAACTAAAACTCGATTTTTGGGTTATTACGAAGGCGTTTCGTTATTCAATATGCGGTGTAAACAGTCAACTAGATCTGGTGTTCTTCATGAAACCTTAGGTCTAGCCGTCGCCAAAATCCACTTTTTCGTTCTCCCTCCCTTCTATTTTATAGGTCGTAGTCCAGATCCGTTGATATGCCTAGAACATTTACCCTTAAGGGGCCGGGCCTGAGACCGAATCTTGATGGGCCTTTCACGGCGAGACAGACTCGATCGATTGACGTCCCTTCATGGCTTGCTTAGATGCTCGAACATTCTTCTTCTCTAGACCTGACTTCGAGCTGTTATACCTCGCAATCGGCTCTACCCATGCCACTAGGTCGAATCTAGTTATTCGATGGGCTTTGTTGAGGATCGTAAATTCCTCACCAACTTTGTGTTACAGCTAAAGGAAGAAGACAGTTGGCACAAGAGGAGTGGAAGGTGAGTTGTTGGAGTCGTTTGAAGGAAGAGGACACGTGGCAGAAGCGGATTGGTTGATCAGATAGTCAGTTAGACTTTTCGTTACAAGTGAAATAAAGTATAAAACATAGTTGTTGCATTCATTTTGAGTATATCATTTGTAAGACTTCCCAAAACCTAATACAATTCTCTTGTTCATATTGTTTACTGAATCTGAAGATCCTTCTCTTCACGAGATCTTCATCAGGTAGACTTTGAATCCTCGTTTTATGAACGTCGGATTGATCTTAGATTGAAACGTAGTTTAGCTCTATCAGTGGTATCAGAGCCTTTCTGTCCTTGGCTTGTTACAGAGTAAACAATAACAATGGCGGAAACAAGATCTTAAGCGCTTTTGAAGGGAAATGCAAATCACCAGGTGGATGGAGTGATCGCGAGCAGATTTTATGAGATTGAGAGAGAGAGAGAGATGATGTTGAAGAGAGAACCCAATGAGAAGAGAGATGAAGATATGCTTCAGGTTCTTGCGACGTTGACGAAAGTGGCGAGTAGTCAACAGATCAATGCATCGACGAGTGGAACGATTAGCCAGGAAGAAGCACATGGTTTTGCCGATAAGAACAACAAGCATAACCGATTATCTCCACTGAACCATAAGCCTGTGTATACAGGTATGACGAAGTTGACGAAGATGGATTTTCCCCGGTTTGATGGTTGCAAATTCAAAGAATGGTTGAGTAAAGCTTAACAATTTTTCACAATTGATAATACACCGGAGGAAAAGAAAGTGGGAATCGGATCAATGCATTTTGATAAGGAAGCTTCTACTTGGCATTTAGCATTAATGCAAGAAGATGAAGAAACATTAGTGTTGAGTAGTTGGAGAAGTTACACGATTAGACTCAAAGAACGTTTTAATGAGATCTTGGATGATCCAGTGGCAGAGTTGAAGGAGTTAAAAGAAACTGAAGGTATAGCAAAATATCATAAGAAGTTTGAGCTTATAAGAACTCGTTTGAAGATGTCGGAGGAGTATTTAGTAAGTGCATATCTAGCTGGTCTTCGTATGGATACAGAGATGCATATTAGGATGTTCAATCCTCAATCTACTAGGCAGTCCCTGGTGCTTGGTAGGTTGTACGTGAAAGCACATCTTAGAAAGGAAATGAAGAGTAATTGGGGGCAAACTAAAACTCAGCAAGTGATACCTTGTCAGCATAAAGGTAAGTTTATTGCGAAGGAGGAAGATACACCTAAACCAAAGGAATAAATGGGCAAACTTAAACCTTTTTTGACTCAAGCAGAAATGAGTGAGAGAAGAGCCAAAGGGTTATGTTACTACTGTGATGAGAAGTTTACCCCTGACCACTTTCAAAAGCATAAGAGAACTCGATTCTATTCAATGGATTATGAGGTAGAGGAAATTGAGTCCGAGGAAGAAGAAGAAGTGGAGGAAACAACACATAGGAAAGGCAAAGAGGTGGCACAAATTTCGATCAATGCAATTGCAGGCATTAGTGATTATACCACAATGAAAGTACATGGAACACATGGAAAGAAGGCCTTGTATGTATTGATTGCCTCAGGTTCTACTCATAATTTATGTTGGGATGTAGAGTTTAAGAAGCTGGGAGAGTTAAAGTCTTTGTAGCTGATGGTACAAAGATTGGTGTCTGTGGACGGATTGAGAACTTCAAATGGAGTTTCCGTGGCCACCAGTTCATGGCAGACTTTATGGTTATACCTTTAGGAGGTCATGATGTAGTCTTGGGGGTGCAATGGTTGGCAAGACTAGGACCTATAACATGGGACTTTCAGAAGTTAGATATGCAGTTTAAGTGGGGTTTGAAACAATATCTTTGCATGGGATATCCCCAGATTCTGTAAGAGAGGTTAAGGCTAGAAGATTTAAAGCTATTAAAGACAATGAGATACAACTACACATGATCTATGCTTATGAAGAGAAAGCGGAAACACCTATGTCTTTGAATGTAGTACACATGCAAACTGCATAAGAGGAAGAGAATGCAGAGATTAAGCAGTTGACTAATCAGTTTCAGAATATTTTTGAAGAGCCAAAATCTCTACCGCTTTTCAGGAAGGAACATAATCATAGGATCCAACTAAAAGAAGTTTCCAAACCGGTTAATCAGAGGCCGTATAGGTACACAGTTCAACAGAAGAATGAAATAGAAAAAATGATTCAAGAATTGTTGAGAGCTGGGACAGTTCAACCTAGCTCTAGTCTCTACGACTCACCAATGGTCTTAGTGAGGAAGAAAGACAACACTTGGAGATTGTGTGTGGATTTCAGAAAATTAATGAGATGACAGTTAAAGACAAGTTTCCTATTCTCTTAATAGAGGATTTTGACGGATGAGTTGGGAGGGTCTAAAGTGTACTCTAAAATCGATATAAGAGCTGGTTATCATCAAGTACGTATTGATGAGAATGATATACACAAGACACTTTTATAACACACAGTGGTCACTATGAGTACCTTGTGATGCCTTTTGGCCTTACAAATGCTCCAGCAACATTTCAAAGACTCATGAACCATGTTTTTGCAGAATGTATCAGAAGATTTGTTTTGATATTCTTTGACGACATTTTGATCTATAGTGCTTCTATAGAAGAACACATATATCATTTGAAGGAAGTGTTTGAGTTGATGCGGATAAATAAGCTGTATGCTAAAAGAAGTAAATGTGATTTTGCAGCTGACAGGATTGAGTATTTGGACCATTTTATTGAAGCTTAGGATGTTTCTACAAATCTTGCAAAGTTAAAGGCAGTAAGGTAATGGCCAGTACCAAAGAATTTGAAGGCTTTGAGGATATTTTTTTTTGGTTTAGCAGGTTATTAGAGATGGTTTTTACAACATTTTGGTACAATAGCAAGACCGTTAACAGCATTGACTAAGAAATATACTTTCCAATGGAATGATGAGGCGCAATAGGCTTTCTGTAAACTGAAAGAGACACTGTGTAATGCACCTGTCTTAGCATTACCACGATTTGGTAAGAAGTTTGTGATCGAAACAGATGCATGTGGGCAAGGTATAGGGGCTGTGCTGATGCAGGAGGGACATCCTTTAGCTTATATCAGTCGACATCTTAAAGGAAAGCAACTGCATCTATCCATTTATGAAAAGGATCTATTGGCAGTGGTTTATGCAGTACAAAAATAGAGGCACTATCTACTCACAGATCATTTTATCATAAAGACTGATCAAAGAAGTCTCAAATACTTATTGGAGCAGAGACTGAACATTCCTATTCAACAACAGTGGCTACCGAAATTGTTGGAGTTTGACTACGAAATTCAATACAGACAAGGGAAGGATAATCTAGCTGCTGATGCACTGTCTCGGGTAGAAGGCTCTGAGATCCTCCATATGTCCATGACTATGCTTGAGTGTGATTTGCTGAAAGAGATTCAGACATCGTATGAGAATGATACAGCATTACAGAAGCTGATTGCATGGTTGCAGAAGAATCCGAAGTTTAAGAAACATTATTCTTGGGCTCAAAATATTCTTAGAAGGAAGAACAAGATAGTGGTGACTTACAATATCACATTACGCAATGCTATATTGGAATGGTTACATGGTTCTGGATTGAGAGGCCATTCATGAAGAGATGTAACAGCACACCGAGTGAAGAGTTTGTTCTACTGGAAAGGATTGGCTAAGGACATCCAAGCCTATATTCGAAGTTGTGTTGTGTGTCAGAGTTGTAAGTATGATACAACTGCGAGACAAGGTCTTTAACAGCCCTTACCAATACCAGAGGCAATATGGATTGATTTTTCCATGGACTTCATTGATGGTTTACCGAATTCTTTTGGGAAGACAGTGATTCTTTTGGTGGTGGATAGGTTAAGCAAAGCTGCCCATTTCTTAGCCTTATCAAATCCATATATTGCAGCTTATGTGGCACAAACATTCTCGGATAATATCTTCAAACTACATGGCTTCCCTCGTTCCATTCTGAGTGATAGAGATAAGGTGTTTCTCAGTAGTTTTGGCAGAAGTTATTCAAGTTGCAGGGTTGTTCTTTAAACATGTCAACGGCTTATCATCCTCAAAGTGATGGCCAGGCTAAATGGTGAATCGTTTCTTGAAGACATATCTTCAATGTATGACCAGTGATAGACCTTATCTGTGGAGCAAATGGTTACCATTAGCTGAGTACTGGTACAACACCAACTACCATACGGCAACAAATACTACACCTTATGAGATTGTTATGGACAACCACCACCTGTGCATTTACTTTACCTGCTAGGGGAATCTAAGGTTCAAGTGGTGGCCAAGAGTTTGGAAGAAAGGGAGAAGATGTTGTTGATATTGAAGTTTCATTTGCTGCGTGCTCAACACCGAATAAAACAGTAAACAAATACACACATAAGTGATAGAAGCTTTGAGATTGGTGATTGGGTCTTCTTAAAACTACAACCGTATCGGCAACAGTCTATGATACAAAGAGGGAATCAGAAGCTATCTCCAAAGTATTTTGGTCCTTATAAAGTTGTGGATAAGTTTGGTCCTGTGGCGTATAAGCTACATCTACCTTCAAGTTTTCAGATACATCCAGTCTTTTATGTATCACAGTTGAAGAAACTGGTGGGAAACGTTTCTTCTTCTACTCAACTTCCTTTTGTGGTTTATGAATCATTAGTCAAGACATCGGAAGCTATTTTAGAGAGGAAGATGGTCCAGCGTAAAGGACAAGTTGCAACAATGGTGTTAGTGAAATGGGCTAACGAATTGGAGGAGGAAGCAACTTTAGAGTACTTATTTGATTTGCAGAAGAAGTATCCGGAGTTCTCAAGCTAACCTTGTGGTCAAGGTTCTTTGAAGGGGAAGGTTGTGTTACAACTAAAGGAAGAGGAAAGTTAGCACAAGAGGAATGGAAGTTGAGTTGTTGGAGTCGTCGGAAGGAAGATGACACATGGCAGAAGCGGATTAGTCGATCAGATAATCAGTTAGAGTTCGCTACAAGTGAAAAAGAGTACAAAACAGAGTTGTTGCATTCATTTTGAGTATTCAAAAATCATTTGTAAAACTTCCCAAAACCTAATACAGTACTCTTGTTTGTATTGTTTACTGAATTTGAAGATCCTTCTCTTCACGAGATCTTCATCAGGTAGACTTCGATTCCTCGTTTTACGAACGTCGAATTGATCTTAAAGTGAAACGTAGTTTAGCTCTATCACAATGTGGTGCATCCATGTTCTTGGCTGGGCATAAATCATATTCTTCTCTTGATGATATATAATAAGCTGACTCGCCTTCTTCGGTGGCCTTTGATTCAGAGGATTCAAAAGTAGTCCTTTTTGTGTAAAGTTCATTGTTAATTGTTAATAACGACGTCCAGCAAGCTTGCTTTTTCCATTCCATTCAAATTTATTGCAAATTATATATAACGATCGATTATTTTGAAAAGGTTTAAATTTTCTTACATAATCATATATATTGTATTCTGAATTTTTGACTAGAGTTCATTCTGATTGTGTTAAATATTTTATTTTGTTTCAGAAACAAAGTTGTTTGAAAAAACACTCAACAGAAAAAAAAAAACAAATGCAACACTGGAAAAAGAGTTGCCACAGTTACTTAAAAGTCTCTATTTGAGGTCTTTGAAAACCGGGCTGTCGATGGCAACACCCATTGAATTCAAGCCATTGTCAACATAGATGGTTGCACCAGTTATGGCAGAGGCCAATGGAGATACCAAGAAGGCTGCTGCATTCCCAACTTCATCTGCATCGTTTCCATTTCACATAAACCGTAAGATTCCAAGAAACGACAAACAAATCACACAAGATATGCTACATTGTAGGAAAACTAACCTGCGGTCAATGTTTTTTGAACAGGCGCATTATTGTATGAATACTCAATCATGGTGTCTATAAATCCAATTGCTTTTGCTGCTCGGCTTCCCAAAGGACCTAAAAACCAAAACAGTACTACTCTTTTATCATCAAAAAGCCTTGATAGTTGCATTACTTGTTTCGTAAGAGTGAGATTTAATCACCTGCAGAGATGGTGTTGACCCTAATGTTTTGTTTCCTTCCAGCTTCAAATGCAAGCACACGTGTATCACTCTCTAATGCGGCTTTGGCAGAACTCATACCTCCACCATACCTGCCCAGAAAGAAAGAGATGCTTATAATCTATTGAGGAACAAAACTTTGTGTAGACAAGATCGCGATGTGCATAAGCAGTGAAGCCAGTATGACACTTACCCAGGAATGATCCTTTCAGAGGCAATGTAAGTAAGTGATATTGAAGCACCTCCTGGATTATTATTATACAGAAACAAATTAGGAAAGCATAATTAATAACTCATAAGACACATGAAGTTTTGTTACATGCCTGGGTTCATAATTGGCAGGAAATGCCTGAGGAGGGAAACAAAAGAGTAACTCGAAGCAGAGATAGCAGCGAGGTAGCCTTTTCTTGACGTCTCCAGAAGAGGTTTGCTAACCTAAAACCTCAGGTGCATCAATTAGGCCAACGGTTGGAGACAATACACTTCTTCTAAACAGTATTAAGATAAGAACACTATGAGTTCTTTACCTCTGGTCCATTTGCAAGTGAGTGGACAAGAATGTCAATGGTTCCAAAATCGTTTCTTACACATTCAGCAGCTTCCTGATTTAATCAACAAAAAAAACAAAGCAGAAGAGTTAAGAAAGTCGCAACCATCAAGCAGAAACACACACACACACACTTCTCTTGCTTTAGATGTTATCACACATTTCAAAATGTAAAACATCTCTTTCGTCTGTACGACTATACCTGTACTGTCCAGTTTGATGATCCAGCATATCGCTTATTAGCTTTCACCTGAAAAATGTATCTTACAGTTGAGAAAGTAGTTTGGATATAAACGATTCCGTATGACGAGAAAGCTATGCACTTAAAATCCTTACATCTTCAGGCACATCTTCAGGATTGTCAAACACAGCATCCAAAGGATAAACCTTTTTAATCTCCATCAATGACCCGTCAGGCAGCCTGAATATAGATGGAAAATTAACGTCCCATAATAAGAGACATGCATAATCAGATAAAGAAACGAGAGATCATAAGTTTTGTACGTCCTTACACGCGTGACTGGTCAAATTTTCCACGTCTCAGGCTCGTCTCAAAAATGTTAAGTGCCTAGTAGAGCATTCAAAGGTCAGTAGATAATGAGCAATGACAAAAGTAAAAGAAGCTAAAAACTTTACTTACAGGAACCCATGTCCCAACCAATATTTCAGCACCAGCAGCAGCAAGAGATTTGGCAATGGCCCAACCATATCCATTATCATCAGCAATACCAGCAATGAAAGCCCTTTTCCCTGTAACCATATCCAAACAAGTCACGGCTTCTAATAGCAATCTTAGTAAATAATTAAGATATGGCTACAAAGGAAGATAAGCTAACCTCTCAAATCAATAGGAAGTCCAGAAGAAGCCTTGTTTTCGCTGGATTCAGACATGGCCTTTGTTGAAAAGGAAAAACTCTTTTTAGAAGTTGGAACAGAACTGTTGTTTCTCAAACATCCGAGGTTTGATAGATGGCGAGTGCAGGCAAGTTTGTCCCATGATGCGTTCCTGGGATTGACACCGACAATGTAGGTCCCTGCTTTAAGAACTTTGCAAGAGGCAGCAGAGATGCTTGGCCTTATTGTAGCAAATTGTAAGCTTGAAGCTGCTGTCGCCGCCATTCTCATACGACCTTTCTAATGTTTTCTGTGCAAAAAATGTCACGAATCGAAAGACAATTCAACACAGTTCAGTTCAAGAGAAGCGAACATCCGAGTAAATCTCAATCTACAATCTGCATTTTTCAAATGATTTGATTTACTATACACAAAACAAATCTCACATTTTTTTTTTCAAATAGTTAACCAGATGAATCAAGAGAAGACATACACGAACCAGTCATAACAAAAAGAAACGAAAAAGTTCAGAATTTTCCCAGCCTAACGTCAGAGAAAACCCAAGCGATAGAGATATTGTAAACCTCTTCAAACAGACAGAGAACCAGAGAGAGAGAGCGAGAGAGGGAGATATACCTGAGAGAGCCTAGAGAGAGAGAGAGAGAGAGAGGGGAGGGGGGAGTAGGTCTGTTTGGTGTGAGCTGTGAAGTGATATGTAAGAGCAGATTCGATGAGATCGAGGTGTGTCTGCCCGAAGTTAAGTGACAACTTTTCGTCTCATTTTAGAAAAACCGTTTGGTTTCGTCCTAAACCGGATTTTAGGGTTAACGGTTAACCGCTTTGCCTTCTTTTCATTTTTGGTGATTTAGGTGGTGATTGGTTGAACTGTAATTACAAGCTTTAATTTTAATTTCTATCTATAACCATATAAATCACCAATCATGCTTTAAGTAATTTTTAAAGCTAAAGTCAAAAAATAAAAAAAGTGGCTGTAAAATCCTTGTTTTCTAAAGCAAAAAAATGATGATGTAGAATTGCTGTAGGAAATCTTTTTTTTTTTATATTTTTTTCATTTAATTTCTACAGCTACATTAGTTACAGATAAATCAAAAAATTTTATAGACTAAATTCTACAGTTAAATTTCTACAACTACAGTCTAACCAATCGCCCTCTTAATCTTGTTGGATTCTTATTTCTGCTAAAGTGTTCATAAAAAAACTCTCTTGTTAATTATTATAATATAGTTGGTCGATGACTTTTTAATTTTTTTATTTATTTAATTTTTTTTTTTGTAAAAAACTAATTCTAAAATTACTTAGTCTAATCTGTGTTTCTAAGCTAACAACCAAAATCTTACATATAGATGAAGTAACATAATTTATTTATAGAAATAAATTAAATATTATAGATTACATTATTAAGGTGATAATATATATATAAACACATATGATACTACATAAACAATTATAAAATAGTTTTTAATATATTTATATGAGTAGTTAATACAATAAATTATAGATTTCAGAAAACTAATTAATGTAAACCTAATAATATTAATTAAACTCACTCATTTGCTATATATATTTTAAAATATGTCAAATGAATGCAAAACAGTCAAATATATAATTTAAAAAAAAAATCAAATCATTTTCCATTGACAATGTGATATCATAGATGATTTATCACTTTTAGAAATGATTAAAATATTTTTATATTATAAAATATAAAAATTATATGGTCAATCATTTAAAATTATATTAATCAATAATTTTTATTTAATTAATGTATTAATATAAACATATGAATTAAAATTATTATATGGTAAATCATTTATTGTATGGTAATTCATTTAAAATTATTATATGGTAAGTCATTTAAAAATATATTAATCAAACACAAGCTTTGCTAAATTTAATAATCTATTAATATAATTTATATAGTTTTGATTATAATATAATTAATATGCTTATTTTTAATAGGAAAAAAGAAAGGAGACAAAAATAAAAACACGGGAGAAAATAATAAAATTTGATTGTTGTGGTCTTGGTTCTTTTATATTCTAATGATTTAATTTTTATTTGTTTATCGAGATATATGTATTTTGTGTCAGTACAATGTGAATTAATTAGTTTTATGTGTTTTCAAAACGTTAAAATAAATTGAGTAAGAAAGATCAATAAAAATTATCAATCCTACAATTGTTAAAGTATAAAATGAAAAAAATATAATGTAAACTGAAATTAAGAAAATATTATTTAAAAAATAATAAAATGTATTTTCGGTATAATTTTTTTTTAAATTGTAAAATAATAAAAAATTAACAAATTTTATACATATAAAAATATTTTATTTTGATTTAACATTGGATATCGCATTAATATTAAGTATATATGCCTAAAATATTGACATTGCGTTATTTAAAAATTTAAATATTATTTTCATTTTATATATAATTATTTAATCAGATATAGTTAAAATATGTATGTAATTTAAAATAAATGAAATAATACTTTAAAAGATATCTAAATTATGTTTAGTTTTAATAAAACAATTTTCTCCGATGAATTAGTATTTGATAAAATAGTATTATGATCGGAGATAATTAAAGGAAGAATTTGTTTGCTTGACCCATTTGAGTTTTATGTTAAACACTAAATAAAAAATAGGTGAGAAAGTATGATTTGACAAAATTATGAGAGAAATTTCTTAGACTACCATTTCTTAATACATATTTTCATGTTTACCTTAATCCGATTTATCCTTAGTTTTAGGCAGATAAATCCTACTATATATTAATTGAGAAGTCATTTAAATATTTTTTGCTTATGTGTCATTAATAGGTCAAGTTTTAAAAAATAAATATAATTTGATTGGTTTTTAACGTTTATTAGTTAAATTTTAAAAATAAAAAGCACCTCTATAATTAATTAATAAAAATTACCCAATGACACAAGTGATATTACAAATAATGATCTATGGTAACTAAATGTAGAATTAGAGAAATAATATATATGTTTTATCAATTTTTATCAATTATTTATATATAATTAAATAAAATACTTTAACATTTTTATAGAATTAAAATTGATGGTTATGTATTCTTATATAAAATAATTAGATTTGTAAGTAAGGAATTATTAGAACTTTTTAAGGTTTTTAAAGTCCACACAAAAACGTTTACAAAATATCTTTATGATAAAAGTCACTGATTATATTGGTTCTATTGGAGTTATACAAAAAAATTCACTCTTTTTCTTTCTTTTGAAGGCTAAAGTATTTTTGGGTTTTCACGTGTTAAAATAAATATAAAGTAATTTTACAACCAATCATCTGAATTAATTATAATATTGCTTTTGTGTATGAGAATTTTATAATCACTAAGGTTTATGTTGTTGAGCTATTTTAAATCTCACTGGTCTTCTAAAAATATATACTAAATTTTTTGATTATCTGACTATTTGAAATCAAAAATAAAAGTTTTAAATTTTCTAATTACTATTCAAAAACTAAATTGTGTAAACATAATATATATATATATATATATATATATATATATATATATATTATAATATAACTATCCGCAAAATTGCGGGCAAACACCTAGTAATAATTAAATTTGCGGAATATAAATTTTATGTAAATGGTTTTGTCTCCTTTATCTTTTAAACATATTATATTTATATAAACAACCGGGAATCCGGTATCGATTATAATTATGAATCCCATAAAACAACCGCTTTACCCGTCCTCAACTAGTTCCCTTAAGACAAACCTGACCGGCACAGTTCACTAGCCCATTTCGATATCCACATAATCATTCACCGTTCTCAACCAAAGTAGAGCTAGCTCGAGAAAGTGGAATTAACATTGTTTTACCCGCATTCTCGGCGCCTTTCCAAGCCTAAGAGGCGACCCCTTTTAGTGTCCTTCCTACATGATTAGCTGGATTTCGATGAATTTATCATCATTGTAACTGACCCAGTCATGAAGCACTAATAACACTGGACAATCGGAGAAGAAGGCCATATTGTCGAGAGCCGAGATCATCTCGGGGACATACATCCTCATAGCAAAGGCGGCTGCAATGATAGCATAACTGGAACAAGAAAAACTTCATAACCTCGAAAAGAAGACGAAGAATAGTCTGCCTAGTCAACCAAATAGCTCCCAGGCACTAAGATGACCATTCTTCACACAGGACTCCAAGCCGCAAATAGATACACTAACTCAATTGGGTTACTTGAAAAGATCCTGGTTCGAATTAGAGAACCTAACCAAATCTTCTTTGCGCTACGGGTTTCACTTTGCTAAAGAACGAGAGGAAGCCAAAGAAGCGGAGATGAAGTCTCCAAACCTATCGTGAAGAGGCATGACTAACTTAGGACCAGAATCGTGAGCAGATCAAGCAAGCAGAAAGCAATTGCCAGAATTGAGTTTGTATCTGCCATAGACGACAGAGAAGACAACTACCCTTTAATTTCACACGTCCAACCACATGAGATCGGAAGCCACACAACCACCTTACCCACTATGCACATGCCGACTAGACAACAACTGCCGTCTCCCCTGAGGACCAGACAAACTTCAAACAAAGACAAGATGCCAAGTCCCGATTCAATGAAAGCTAATAAATCCTCTCCACAATGAAGATCAACCTTCGCAAGACCAACATAAACATAAAAACAGAGGAGATAGCTGGAACTGTAGACTCACATGCTACCACCAGAGGGAACTTCGAACAAATATAGAAAGGAGGGGGGGAATCTAGATTCGCCAGATATCCACCTGAAAATCCTACCATAGTCGCGTCACCACCCCCACGACCTTGTCGATGCACCAGATAAGAACCCTAGTCGCTGGATCTGTCACCCTCCAGAGAGATCCAGATTTCTGAATTTCCAAGGCACACCAAAACAGCGTACATGTCGACGACGAAGATAAGTGAGTGAGTGGAGCAAAGAAAAAGGAGAGAAAGATGGAAAGGATCTTCTGACGTCGATCGGAAGAAAGACTGAGCTAACGAAGAACAATCAAATCATCTTTCTTATTGCGTTAGAGGAGAGAGAAGAGTATCAGAACAATTCTCTGTAACGAATGTATTTATCTATCTCCTTTATCTTTCACAAAAAGATGAGATAAAAACTTCTTTGTTTTTGATTAATTGGACAAGTTTCTGACCTTTTTTCTTTGTTTAGCTGATTTGTTTCTTTTACATGTTATAAATTATCGTATTAGGAAATTATTGAATCCTAAAACCAATAATCGAGCTTAAGGATATAACTAAACAATAATCAAGAGTTATAAGGGCCTAAGGTTTTGTTTATTGAAATGTAAAGCGATATTTAGAGGAAAAGATACAAGATGAAAGATGAACTCGTCGTCGAATAACTATTTCTCTTTATCTATCCTCCTCTTCTAAGTTCGCATGCCTCGTATAGACAAATCCTCCCTTATCTTTGGCTTCTTCTTTTACTTGTTATGAATTATCCTATTAGGAAATAATTGAATTCTAAAACCAATAATCGAACTTAAGGATATAACTAAACAATAATCAAGAGTTTTAAGGGCCTAAGGTTTTGTGTTATTGAAGTGTAAAGCAATTTTACAAGGAAAAGATACAGGATGAAAGACGAAATCGTCTTCGGATAACCATTTCTCTCTATATCTCCTCCTCTTCTAAGTTTGCGTGCTCCGTATATATAAATCCTTCCTTCCCTTTCATCCTGTTTTGCAGTGGTTGTGTCAGCCAGTCGGTTCAGTGATCATCATTGCACTATTGCTTGCGTAGGACAAAGTAGTTGGTATTAGCTATGATCCGCGATAAGCGCAGCCTACAAACTAGTCTAGCTTTTTGAGATATCCTTTCTTGCTTTCCGCGTGGGTTTGTCTTTTAAAGCGGCCCAACTCTCCTTTGGTGGAGTTTATCTGAATATGTCCAACTTGCGAATGGGCCAAAGGCCCATCCTCCAACAATATTCCCCCCTTTGAGTCTAGCACATGGATGCACTTTGGGCGTAATCAATAAGATTTGAGCGAGTTGGATTCTAGGGTATGCTTCCGACGTGTGTTAGATTCGTGTGGTCTGTCCTTCTTGAAAGTTGGGCACTAGGGTCTATCACTGTTTTCGGTCTTCTCCTGAATAGTTCTCAATCACATCCATAGGATCCAAATTAGTCTACTCGCGGTCTTGCTTCCTAGTTGTCTTTGTGCCTATTAATTGCTCTGTTAGATATTTCAAATTCATCTCTCCTATATTGGTTTCAAAAAGGTATCTCTCGTTCTTCTCTTGCTGTTTTATCTTGACTTTTCAGAGAATCATTTTATTTGTTGTCTTAGCGCTTTCTCATCGTTCTTTGATTATCTTCGTATTTCTCGGGTCTTTTTATTGCTTTCGTGTTTCTTTTCCGATGGATGATTATTGATGTAGCTTTTATTATGCACTCTCAAATTAACCCTAGAGCTACTTTTTTACTATCTCAAATAAGAGGTTCAGTGTAGTACTTCGGGATCAAATCCACAAAGAATCTAAGATCACACAATAGATTTGTTGTTTCAAAATAAAACTAGGTGAAAGTATAGATTATGAATAGTGAATCAATGATTGGTTTGGTTTGTGAAGATTATATGGAAGGATTAGACTTAGGGGAACTCTCATGTATACTAGGCAGTGCAAACTAATAGAATGTTAAGGGTTTTGGTGAACCGCTTGTTCTGAACTCAAACTTTAGGGTTTAGATAAGTCACTCTTGTGAATCTTAACGGAGTCGATCGACGGCCACTGCGTGACATCGTTCGACGCTACTTCTAAACATATATGATTTGTGTGTTTGATGTATTCTCTAATTCTTTAGTTCAACCCTCATTTGTTACTAGAGTTTTAGACTGTTTAAGATGTGTTTCAGGGTATAACCAAGCCCTCGCTTACGCTATAGCATCCTATAATCTAAGGTTGAAGTGATCAAATTAACTTAGCATTAAGATCATCTTAAACAAAGAACTAACTAGAATAACTCTAACAATTTCATAACATTAGCAAGCCATTAATTACCCTAGAAGAAATCTAAATATCACAATGGACTACTCATACATGATTGAGATAAACATGATGAATAGATAAATAAATTGCATGGAAATAATAATAATAATAATAATAATAACAAGGGAGTTCAAAATTTTAGTCTGATAATCGAATAGATTTCTCTCTCGAAAGGTAGCCGTTAAGGTTGCAAGTATCAAAAGGGTTGTAAAACAAGTGTCTCTTGCAAAACAACTAATAAACCTAATAAATAGCCTAAAACAAGGCCAGAGACTTACCTTGCAAATAGTGAAACTTTTGGTTAGAATCGTGATTTCTTCAAATCTTAAATAACTCGGCAGAAGTGTTGACTGTCGATTGACACTTAGGGTGAGACGTCGATCGATGGTCTTAACGTTTCTTTGTTTTGACTTCGAGTTCTTGGCTGAGCATTCTTCAATGCTCCAAAATGATTCAAAAGCTCCAATTGCCTCCAATAAGTACTTGAACCTGTAAAGTCTCTAAAACAATACAAATTGCATAATAAAGACACTAAAACCATATACATATCATGGGTAAAATCAGGTAAAAACCATGACATATCTACTCTCCCAGACTTACCCTTTGCTCGTCCTCAAGCAAAACATAGAAAGAATCAGATAAAGGTTTGAAAACATATAGACTTACCAACTCCTTAGAAAATGTTTCACCTAAGTTTCTATTTCAACCACATATAAAGTATTTCCATGTACTTCGCTTAGCAAATCAATCTTCCATACTACAACCTACCAGAAGCTATCTGACATACCCTTTACTATCCTCATTTTAAATACACAATATAGGGTGCATGCTTTATCCTGGGAATATCGATCAAATGACACATGGACTCTTACCCAAACAAGTGTCTGAACCACAAGTAACTTTCTAATCCTTTTCCTCTCTCTTCTCTCTCCTCTAAATCATTTTATATCTCAAATTCAACGAAAAATGATGCTGAGATAGTCCATCCTGCCATCTCATTTTTTTTTGACAAAGTTGTAGGCGAATAATGAGGTCGTTGATAATGTACCTACCCCTCGCTTCCAACGGTGTGTGATCATTCCTTCGAATTAGAATAATGGGGTCATTGGTAATGTACCTACCCTCTGCATCTCAGTAATTCATCTCAATCATTTCTTTATAGGTGCTGAAGAAAGATGAGAGGAGGATCATGATAAAGTATTTTTACCTTTCAGATTTGCAAGAGAAATCTGATCCTATGTATACTAAACCCCATAACAAGCAATATAGTTACTTAGGTTGGAGGTTAGCTTTGGTTCCTTCAGAAGTTCTTAGCAAGTGTGGGTATTACAGGATAATCAATCTACTTAGGTTTTCCATTCAACCTTAGAATGATGCTAGAAAATGCTGCAACAAACTGTTCCAGGAAAAGGTTTATAGTCTACAACTAACTTCTAACTTTGACTCAATAAAATATTTATATTTTTTTTTCTTTTTTTCGTTAGTTAGAAATAAAACAACAGAACTAACATATGGTGTTAGTAAATACCTCCCCTAGACTTGAGTAACACTGTCTCAGGGTGAAAATAGTTCGAGATTTGCAGGATTAAATAAATCGGAATGTAAATAAGTTAGTTGTTAGAATTTGAGAACTCATACCTCTGTGTCAAAGTCGCCATCGATCGACGGCGCCAAAGTAGCATCGATCGATGGTCTACGGATAGCATGAACTCATCAGCAAGTAACCGTAAAAAAATTCTAAGAGCTCCACATTCTTATCATCTCTCTTTGTGTTAACTCTGTTATACACTCAAAAAATCAAGTTAAAGCTGCAAGCAATGATAATAAAACGTGACTTCTAAAAATCCAACAAAATAAACAACATAATAAAATAAGTCATGCACGAGTCTGAAATAAAAATAGAAGGGAAGAGAGCAAAAAGTATAGGCTACTCCTCGTCGGTGGTATCCATGTCCATCTGGTGTGGTGGTGCTGGAGGTGATGGTGGAGACCTCGCCCTGGTACACAAACGGATGAAACACTGGCACATAGTCCTAGCTTCCAACCTACCCCATATAGCCTGAAGTTCTCCCACCACGAATCGCTGGAAGTCTTCGTGATCTTGAGTGGGGATCTCTGGAATCTGCGGAAATGCTGGAGGAGGCGGTGGAGGTGCTACTGCCTGATCCTCAGCAGGCGCATGTGCTTCTCTGAGTTCTCCTTTGCACCATAAACGGACGGGTGCATTGCGCACGAGGCACTCGTCCAGCCTGAACTCGAGGCATGCATGGGTGTCAGCAAAATCCGTCACACTGGGCGCTAAGAGCTCTATCATATGGGGCCCCACATCGTCTACAAAGGACTAGAAGCGTCCTTCCTTCAGCCATCCTGCCCTCGTCAAGTAAGCCCCATCCAAATACTTAAACTCAGACTCCACGGAGGCTCCCTGAAGGCTGATATCAAGGTGTAGAAATATGGATGTCAAGAAGCTCCCTACTGTCTCCTTCTTGCCGGATCCCTTGAAGGGTTTCCCTTTCAGAGACACTAAGTGCTCAGCAAAGATGGCTTCCAGGTTTACCAGCTGGTCGCCTGCGAGCGGTGAAATGGCCTCGTCATCAAGCTCAACCATGCCTCTGACTGACTCATACAACAATGTAAGCTCCTGTACCCTCAGCTTTCTGGGGTCCATCTTGCACAACAAGGTGTTGGCAAGGATCTTCAGAAAGTAGCGCAGAGAGAAGTGACAAACATCTGTCTGGGTGGCTGCGCTAGAGTCAAAATGGCAAGTGGCAATGAGCCCCTAGAAGGCGGCCTGCTTAGGGAAGAGAGGGAGGGTGCAGCCGAGGTACTCCGGGATGTTAAACCCGTAGATGCGGCAGAGGTCAGGGATGGTGATGTTATGCCTGATGCCCCTGATCATGAAGGTCAAATAGGCCTTGGTTGCCCTCTTCGCCCTCGAGTTCTGATATATTAAATGTTAAAATATATAAAATAATTATTGCCTAGAATATAGAGTAAACTATTAAAATTATTGGTTTGTATAAATATAACTCTTGCTTGTATAAAATTTATTGTGACCAAATAGTTACTTAAAATTTCTTAAGTTTACTTATTTGTACGAGCAAGGCAAAAGAATGTAAGCGACATGGAAATCATCATCTCAAAACTGGCAAACGGTTGTTGTTTACTTGCTTTCAATATGTCAGTCGCTTGCGAACACATTATCGCCTTGCCAATGTTTCTTTTGGTTTCCTTTCAGACTTTCCAGTGACCCTAAGGTGCAAGATAACCTTTTAAAAGCTGATTTTTTTGTTAAACTTCTTAAGCTTAATTTAATTATTTTTTGAGCTTAGGCCGAGTGGTTGCGGTTCCGTTGCCCTCAGTCTATGTTTTCCTTGCGAAACACATTATTGCCTTGCCATAATTTCTGAATTTTTCAAGGTTTGGCTGTGAAATTAAGGTACCGAAGGACATTCTATAAGCTTAAACAAAATTTTCAAATTCTCAAGAGTCTTGATAAAGTTTTATGAGTTCAAAGGTGGTTTCTTTTAACCGGTTATTTCCTTTTTTTAAGAAAAAAAACAAAAGTCATATAAATATATTAAATTTTAAAATATATAAAATAACTGTTTTTAAATAGACATTAAACTAATAAAATTTCTGGTTAGTATAAATATAATTTTTGGCTTGTAAAAATATTTTGGGATCAAATAATTATTTAGAGTTTCTTAAGTTTACCTAGTTGTACAGAGCAAGGCAACAACATGAGGCAAGTGGTTGCATGCTCCTTTGCCCTAATAAAGTTTTATGAGTTGTGGTTTCCTTTAACCGGTTTTTTCCTTTTTAAAAGAAAAATAAAAGTTATATTAATATATTAAATGTTAAAATATATAAATTAATCATTGCCTAGAATATAGAGTAAACTATTAAAATTATTGGTTTGTATAAATATAACTCTTGCTTGTATAAAATTTATTGTGACCAAATAGTTACTTAAAATTTCTTAAGTTTACTTATTTGTACGAGCAAGGCAAAAGAATGTAAGCGACATGGAAATCATCATCTCAAAACTGGCAAACGGTTGTTGTTTACTTGCTTTCAATATGTCAGTCGCTTGCGAACACATTATCGCCTTGCCAATGTTTCTTTTGGTTTCCTTTCAGACTTTCCAGTGACCCTAAGGTGCAAGATAACCTTTTAAAAGCTGATTTTTTTTTTAAACTTCTCAAGCTTAATTTAATTATTTTTTTGAGCTTAGGCCGAGTGGTTGCGGTTTCGTTGCCCTCAGGCTATGTTTTCCTTGCGAAACACATTACTGCCTTGCCATAATTTCTGACTTTCTAAAGGTCTGGCTGTGAAATTAACTTACCGAAGGACATTCTATAAGCTTAAACAAATATTTCAAATTCTCAAGCGTCTTGATAAAGTTTTATGAGTTGTAAAGATGGTTTCTTTTAACCGGTTATTTCCTTTTTTTAAGAAAATAAAATAAAAGTCATATAAATATATTAAATGTTAAAAATATAAAATAATTGTTTTTGAATATATTGTAAACTGTTAAAATTGTTGGTTTGTATGAATATAATTTATGGCTTGTATAAAACATATTAGGACCAAATAGTTGTCTAGAGTTTCTTAAGTTTACCTACTTGTACAGAGCAAGGCAACATCATAGGCCAAGTGATTGCATGTTCCCTTGCCCTGATAAAGTTTTATGAGTTTTGGCCAAATGTGGTTTCCTTTAACTAATTATTTCCTTTGTTTTTAAAAATAAGTCATATTAATTTATTAAATGTTAAAATAAATAAAATAATTATTGCCTAGAATAGAAAGTAAACTATTGAAATTATTGTTTTGTATTAATATATTTTTTTGGTTTGTATAAAATTTATTGGGACCAAATAAGTACTTAAAGTTTCTTAAGTTTACCTAGTTATACAGAGCAAAGAAACAGTCCGTAAGCGGCATATAAATAATCTGCTCAAAACTGGCAAACGGTTACTGTTTACTTGCTTTCAATTTGCCAATTGCTTGCAAACACATTATCGCCTTGCCAATGTTTCTTTTTCTTTCTTTTAGGCTTCCGAGTGACCCTAAGGTGCAAGAGGACCTTCTAAAAACTGAAATATTTTTTTTCAACATCTCAAGCATAATTTAATTATTTTTTGTGCTTGGGCCAAGTCGTACTGGTTCCCTTGCCCTCAGTCTATGTTTTCCTTGCGAAATACATTATTGCATTGCCATAATTTCTGTGTTTTTAAGGCATGCCTGTGATATTAAGGTGCCAAAAGACATTCTAAAAGCATAAACTAATTTATTAAATTCTCAAGAGTCCTTATAAAGTTTTTATGAGTCACAAAGGCGGTTTTGTTAAACCGATAGTGTTATAAATATATTAAATGTTGAAATATAGAAAATAATTGTTTTTTGAATATACAGTAAACTATTAAAATTGCTTGTTTGTATAAATATATTTTTTGGATGTATAATATTTATTAGGACCAAATAGTTATTTAGAGTTTCATAAGTTTACCTAGCTGTACAGAGCAATGCAACATCATGGGCCAAGTGGTTGCATATTCCTTTGTCCTGATAAAGTTTTATGAGTTCTGGGCAAATTTGGTTTCCTTTAAACGGTTATTTCCTCTCTTTAAAAAAAACAAAAGACGTATTAATATATTAAATGTTAAAATATATAAAATAATTATTTCCCAAAATATACAGTATACTATTAAAATTGTTGTTTTGTATGAATATACTTTTTGGCTTGTATAAAATTTATTGGGACCAAATAGTTATTTAGAGTTTCTTAAGTTTACCTATATGTACAAAGCAAGGCAACAACATGTAAGCGGCATGGGAATCATCAGCTCAAACTGGAAAACGGTTATTGCTTACTTGCTTTCAGTCTGCTAGTCGCTTGCGAACACATTATCGACTTGTCAATGTTTCTTTTGGTTTCCTTTTAGGAATGGTGGTGATCCTAAGGTGCAAGATAACCTTTTAGGCCTGCTAATGAGCCTAAAGTGCAAAAGGACCCTTTGTTTTAAACGTCTCAAGCGTAATTTAATTATTTTTTGAGTGGACCAAGTGGTTGTGGTTCCCTTTCCTTCTGTCTATGTTTTCCTTGCAAAACACATTATTGAATTGCCATAATTTTCTGAGTTTTTAAGCCCTTCCTTTGAAATTAAAGTACTAAAAGCTTAAACTATTTTTTCAAATTTCAGGCGTCCTGATAAAGTTTTATGAGTCGCAAATGTGGTTTCCTTTAACCGGTTATTTCCTTTAAAAAAAACAAAAGTCATATAAATATATTAAATATTAAAATATATAAAATAATTTTTTTGTGAATATACAGTAAACTATTAAAATAGTTGGTTTGTATAAAGATAATTTTTGGCTTGTATAAAACTTATTTGGACCAAATAGTTATTTAGAGTTTCTTAAGTTGACCTAGTTGTACAAAGTAAGACAACAACATGGGCCAAGTGGTTGGTTGTTCCCTTGCCCTGATAAATTTTTATGAGTTCTGGCCAAAGGTGGTTTCATTTAACCAATTATTTCCTTTGTTTTTAACAACATGTAAGCGGCAGGGGAATCATCATGTAAGCGGCAGGGGAATCATCAGCTCAAAACTGGCAAACAGTTGCTGTTTATTTGCTTTTAATCTGCCAGTTGCTTGCAAAGAAATTATCGCCTTGACAATGTTTCTTTTGCTTTCCTTTCAGGCCTTCCAGTGACCCTAAGGTGCAAAAAGACCTTTTAAAAGTTGAAATTTTTTTTCTAACCTCTCAAGTGTAATTTAATTATTTTTCGAGCTTGGGCCAAGTAGTTGCAGTTTCCTTGTCCTCAGTCTATGTTTCATTGCGAAACAAATTATTGTCTTATATAATTTTCTAAGTTTTTTTTAAGGTTTGTTTGTGAGATAAGGTTCCAAAGGACATTCTAAAAGATTAAACTAGTTTATTAAATTCTCAAGCGTCATGATAAAGTCTTATGAGTCGCAAAGGTGGTTTCCTATAACCAGTTATTTCCTTTTTAAGAAAAAAACAAGTCATATAATTATATTAAATGTTAAAACATATGAAATTTATTTTGAGTTTTTTCAGTTTATTTACAGGCCAAGTGTTTGCATGTTCTCTTGCCCTCAGTCTATTTTTTTCCTTGCAAAGCAAATTATCGCCTTGCCATAATTTTCTGGATTTTAAAATTGTCGGTAACCTTATAATTTTGACTAGTTAATGGCAAAATATAAAAATCGCAAACTATAGGCAAGGCAAGACATTTTAATAGCAAGGAAACAGTTTACAAAAGTAACAGCCAAAAAGATGATGAAACGTGTGTTTCCTTGTCATTTTACCTACACAAAAAATGCTGCTCAGAATGTCTACTTAACTGGCACAACCGCATCAATCACCTCTGCTTGAAATTTGGGATAACACATATTCACGTTTGCTCTAGCTGTTTCTACATATATCTCCGCTGCGAGTTTTCCCCTCACTGTGCCCATGTTTCTATCACAAAGATGTGCTGCTTTTAAGTCAACACCCATCATTAGACACTCAAGGAATTTTAGTGCATAAACTCCACAGTCCCCATATGGGGATCTTGCTCATGGAACTCCTTCCCATATAAATTCGATTGTAAAGTCAGTGAGATCCAGAAATGGCGTTTTCCTCATTTTGCGTGAAACCATAACGCGTAGGGAAGCATTCTAGCAAACGGCAACGCCGCTTTCCTTAACCGACTATCCCCTGGCTTACATTTCCCACTATCATAGATTTTGACAGTCCGATCCGGTATGGAAATAACCATGGCTACCCAATGACTGTTATTATGCACATTAAGACAAGAGAAGAGCGTATCCACATCCTCCCTCCTATCACATCTTTGTTTCAGCATATCGTGGAGCAAGCCCGTAGTAGTAGTAATACGTCCCACCAGGAAGGACTGAATTTGCTTTCCAGTTCTCTTACTGATGTGCCCACAACATCTGGAAGGCTACGTTCATAATAGCAATCCTTGAAGATTGGAACATACTTGGGTCTTGTTGGAATCTTAATCTATACAAACTTAAAGCTGCATCCATGTGCTACAAATGAAAGTATTTAAGAGTACCAACAATATAGACCTACGTATGTGTCAAATGTAAGATCTCCTACCTCGTCTTCCAACCAAGCCCTCGGCATCATAAATACGTTGAAGAATTGACTGGCGATCGTCGTTGAGACAATAGGATAAACGGAATCCCTGCATGTGAAAATGAGAAATGAAGTTCACGTGGAATATGAACCTCAATAGAAGGCACTTGATACTTACTTTATAGTCATAAAAAGGACAGCGCTGCAAATTTTGACTCTGCGACTCACCCATATACAGCCTCCTCCAGTTTGAGTAAGGTTCGCACATCTGTTCAAAACCCCCTTAACTTAGGTTCCAGGTTCAAATGGGCTTCTTAGATTCTGTGACAAGAGAGGGATCTTATTCCTTTGATACCTACGAGGGGGATGGTTTGCCTGATACTGGAAAAGGCTGGTCTTTCTCTCAGCAACATTAACATCCAATTCTTGAGAAAGAATGACAGTAGGGACTGAGGCAGAGGAGATGGCATCAAGTTCGCTGTTCTCTCCATTCGTGCGAAAAGATGTGGGTTGAGTAACGCTGACGATACTGTAATAGCATTTTCATAATATGGTTTCTTTTTGGACTCTGAAGTCTCTTCAACCTTTGGTATTAACAAGCATTGATCCTATTTTTTAGGGCTCAGTTTCCTCCCACAAGTATTGTTGATTTATTTCTTGCAAGATCTATCAACGTTGGATGTTGATTGTGACTGTTCATTTCCTTGTTCTTCATCGGCTTCTTCTCCTGCATTCTCTTCATCTGTGTTATCTGGGTGATCTTCCCTTACTGTTTGTAGTGCACTCTCTCCAACATCTATGCCTTGCCTCTCAAATGGCAGTTGCTCTTCCATGTCTTCTCCTGCATTCTCTTCCTTTGGATTCTCTGAGTCATCTTCCCTGACTAGTTTTCCTTCTTCTTTGTCTCCTTCTCTTCTCGGGTCCTGGTGTCCATTAATTCCTTGCACTGTTGCCTCTCCTGCGCTGCCTTCTATTTTCTGTGACAGAAAGCAACAATATTCTCAAAGGGGATTAAGAAACATCACTTATTTTTGGCTTGTCATTGCCTACTAAAAAGAATGACATACCGCTGGTGTAGTTGGTTTTGATGGTAGCTTTGTGTTAGAGAACCAATCATGTGCTGGTGTTTTGTCTTGCATAAATTATTCCAGCTGAGCGAGATGCTAGATTATCTATGGTAATGCCACCTGCAGATTGAAAAAAAATTGAGACCCCTTCACTATTAATTTGCTTTCAAAGACCTCCACTTTTTCATACAACAGCTGTAATAAATGTCTTGGTATCTTCCTCCGTTGTATAATGAAATTTCCCCCATCATCGCTTTGTACTTGTTCTTTAGTTTCTGCAATATCACCACATTTTTCACCTCCACCTGCTATGTTCTCTTGCCCGTTGCTTGCTACCTTCTGTGATTTCTCCAATTTCCTCTTGCTTGTAACCAGCCTACGCTTGTTACATTCAATCAGTGTCAATGGGTACTTCGGCAGGGCCTGCCAAGTAATGGTACTCAGGGAATTTTCGTGGAGACGGAAATCCAAAAGATTGTCAATCTCAGGATCCTCATCTTGGTGTTCCCAAACCGAAGAACTTCATCCATGCTCCACGGGCACATACAAGTTACCTATACAACATATTATGTAGTTGGCAAGAGCAATTAAAATACAAAGTTTTTATGAATCCATACGAAGTTAGCATATCTTCACTTTTTCAAGTATAGCACCCGAGGGGAGCTTTCCACTCTTGCCTTTGAACCTCATTAAGCATGGACCATTTGACCAGATAGGATGCCCAATTTCTTCTCCAAGACAGGGTATATAAGCGTAAGCCCAAACCTGGATTACTTGCACGAACCCCTTGCAGACATAACTATTTTCCTTGATTTTCTTTGTAGCTGCGGCCTTGATCTGCTGAACAAGTTCTACAAAAGCCACTCTTCCCCAAGGATACTGCTCGAAAATCTCCAAATCCATAAGAAGCTTTGCTCCAAAATGCTGCTCAGAATGTCTACTTAACTGGCACAACCGTATCAATCGCCTCTGCTTGAAATTTGGGATAACACATATTCACGTTTGCTCTTGTTAATTCTACATATATCTCCGCTTAAAGTTTTCCCCTCATTGTGCCCGTGTTTCTATCACAAAGATGTGCCACTTTTAAGTCAACACCCATCTTTAGACACTCAAGGAATTTTAGTGCATAAACTCCACAATATCCATATGGGGATCTTGCTCGTGGAACTCCTTCCCATATACATTCGATTGTAAAGTTAGTGAGATCCACAAATAGCATTTTCCTCTTTTGCGTAAAACCATAACGTGTGGGGAAGCGTTCTAGCAAACGGCTCCGCAGCTTTCGTTAACCGACTATCCCGTGGCTCGCACTTCCCACTATCATAGATTTTGACAAACCGATCCGGGATGAAAATAACCATGGCTACCCAATGACTGTTATTATGCACATTAAGTCAAGAGAAGAGTGTATCCACATCTTCCATCCTATCACATCTTTGTTTCAGCATATCGTGGAGCAAGCCCGTAGTAGTAGTAATACGTCCCACCAGAAAGGACTGAATTTGCTTTCCAGTTCTTAGTACTGATGTGCCCACAACATTTGGAAGGCTACGTCAATAATAGCAAACCTTGAAGATTAGAACATACATGGGTCTTGTTGGAATCTTAATCTATACAAACTTAAAGTTGCATCCATGTGCTACAAAAGAAATGAAAATATTTAAGAGTACCAACAATACAGACCTACGTATGTGTCAAATGTAAGATCTCCTAACCCGTCTTCCAACCAAGCCCCCGGCTTCAGAAATACGTTGAATAATTGACTGGCGATTGTCGTTGAGCCAATGGGATCAACGGAATCACTGCAGGTGAAAATGAGAAATGAAGTTCGCGTGGAATATGAACCTCAATAGAAGGCACTTGATACTTACTTTATAGTCATAAAAAGGATAGGTCTGCCAATTTTGACTCTGCAACTCTCCCATATACAACCTTCTCCAGTTTGGCTAACGTGTAAAGCTTCGCAGATCTGTTCAAAACCTCCTTAACTTAGGTGCCAGGTTCAAATGGGCTTCTTAGGTTCTGCAACATGAGAGGGATCTTATTCCTTTGATACCTACGAGGGGGATGGTTTACCTGATACTTGAAAAGGCTGTTCTTTCTCTCAGCAACTGTAACAACCAATTCTTGAGAAGGGATGACAGTAGTGACTGAGGCAGAGGAAGTGGCTTCAAGATTTTATGTTCTCTCCATTCGTGCGAAAGGATGTGGGTTGACTGACACTAACGATACTGTAATAGCCTTTTCATAATATGGTTCCTTTTTGGACTCTGAAGTCTCTTCAACCTTTGGTATTAACAAGCATTATCCTATTTTTTAGGGCTCGATTTCCTCCCACAAGTAATGTTGATTTATTTTCTGCAAGAGTCTGTCAAATTTGGATGTTGATTGTGATTGTTCATTTCCTTGTTCTTCATCGGCTTCTTCTAATGCATTCTCTTCCTCTGGGTTGTCTGAGTGATCTTCCCTTACTGTTTGTGGTTCACTCTCTCCAAAATCTATGCCTTGACCCTCAAATGGCAGTTGCTCTTCATGTCTTCTCCTGCATTCTCTTCCTATGGGTTGTCTGAGTGATCTTCCCTAACTAGTTTTCCTTCTTTGTCTCCTTCTTTTCTCGGGTCCTGGCCTCCATCAATTCCTTGTACTTGTAGCCTCTCCTGCGCTGCCTTCTATTTTCTGTGAGTGAAAACAACAATATTCTCAAAGGGAATTAAGAAACATCACTTATTGTTCGCTTTCCATTTCTTACTGAAATGAATGACATACCGCTGATGTAGTTGGTTTTGCTGGTAGATTTGTGTTAGAGAACCGATTTTGTGCGGGTGTTTTGTCTTGCATAATTTATTCCAGCTGAGTGATTCGAGATGCTAGATTATTTTTGGTAATGCCACCAGCAGATTGGAAAAATTCTGTGACCGCTTCATTATTAATTTGCTTTTCAAGACCTCCATTTTTTCAGACAACAATTGTAATAAATGTCTTGGTATCTTCCTCCGTTGTATAATGAAATTTCCACCATCATCGCTTTGTACTTGCTCTTTAGTTTCTGTAATATCACCACATTTTCACCTCCACCAGCTATGTTATCTTGCCTGTTGCTTGCCACCTTCTTTGATTTCTTCAATTTCTTTTGCTTGCAACCAGCCTACGCTTGTTACATTCAATCGGTGTCAATGGGTACTCCGGCAGGGCCTGCCAAGTAATGGTACTCAGGGAATTGTCATGGAGAAGGAAATCCAAAAGATTGTCAATCTCAGGATCCTCATCTTGGTGTTCCCAAACCGAAGAACTTCATCCATGCTTCGCGGGCACATACAAGTTACCTATACAACAAATTACGTAGTTGGCAAGAGCAATTAAAATACAAAGTTTTGATGAATTCATACGAAGTTAGAATACCTTTGCTTTTCAAGTATAGCACCCAAGGAGAGCTTTCCACTCTTGCCTTTGAACCTCAGTAAGCATGGACCATTTGACCTGATTGGACGCCTAATTTCTTTTCCAAGACAAGGTATATAAGCATAAGCCCAAACCTAGAATACTTGCACAAACCCCTTGCAGACATAACTATTTTCCTTGATTTTCTTTGTAGTTGCGTCTTTGATCTGCTGAACAAATTCAACATAAGCCACTCTTCCCCAAGGATACTGCTCGAAAATCTCAAAATCCATAAGAAGCTTTGCTTCTCTTCTTTTTGATCGAGGGCAAGTAAACCGCCTGTAAATATGGCCAAATAACAAAGCCTAATCTGGTCTTCCCTGGACCAGGATCTGCAAACATCAGGAGACCGGTAGAGTGCACGTATGTCCTCAGCGCTTGGGGTAAAACAGCAGCTTCTCGGTTTGAACAAAGCCCAAAAACTATTACTTTTATCGACATCTTCCACTACCGTTGTATTAGGTATTGGTTCACAGTTTAAACCTGTGACATCTTCTGATGTGATCATGGACCGGATCACTAAGGAGAACAAGGAGAGTCTAGATGAGCCACATGAAGCCACATTGCACCAGCAGCCTGGTGATGATGCTCTAGCCATCCCATGACTCGTTCCAGAGTCAAGAAGCTTAAAGAGAATGTTGTTGGATTACTCACTTCACATCCACAACAAGAAAGTCTTGGACAAGGTCTGATTCGAGATGTCTTGATCACAATTCAAGCCATCTCTACATCAAGCTGAGTTAGTGTCTAGGCAAGACATGGGGTGCGTGCTCTTTTCCTTGCTTTTGGTTTTGTCCCACGAGGTTTTCCGGAGGAAGGTTTTTAACGAGGCCACAACTTGTCTTCACATCACTTAGGCCCTATCTCGGTCCAAGGCTAAAGAAGTTACATTTTTATTTCGTTTTAAAGCTTATGTTAAAGTTAAACTATAGTTTCCTTTTTACTTGTTTCCGAAACCCTAGAGAGCATGTTCTCGGTTTCTCTTTATTTAAACGGGTCTCTAAACCCTATTGTACTCATCCAACCTTTAATCAACGAGTATTCTTTTCTCCATGACGGCTCTCTCTCTAAGACAAGTTGTCGAGTTTCTTCTGGTGTGTAGTATCCAGGAACCTAAGGGTGTTTGCTTGGTGTGTTATATCCGAGTTATTCATCTAGGAGTATCAAGAGATCCTATCATCCCTCTTGTGTCACCAATCGATCCACAACCTTGAAGAACTTGAGTCTCTGATTCGTTCTTGCAAGGATCTATCCATTTGCATCAACCAAAGAGCATCCTAGGGACGTATCAAGTGGTATCAGAGCACCTTTGGTTGGGAAGTACTCGTTTTCTCTCTTGTTCTTTTTTGTTTCATCCGTGTTTCATCTCTATCATCTTGAATAAGCAGTAGAACTAATCTGTTTAGGGCTGCTCGAGTTTCATAAGAGATTAGACAAGGTTCTTAAACTTTTCCTTTTTGCTTTGCGGAAGCCCTAGAGAGAGAAACCCTAGCCGCATAAGTCTTTGCCTTGTTAGATCACTTTGTTTCATCTGTTTAACTTGTTAATCACCTTGAACACGAATAAATTGAGGTTGTTAGGGTGCTAGAAAACCTTAGAGAAGATTAGAAAAAGTTTAGAGGATTTTCCTTTTTGCTTGGTAGGCGGAAACCCTTTTCCTTTTACCTAGCCGATTTTTTCCTTTTTGCTTTTGTCTTGCAAAACAAGCTTGATTTCGTGTTCTCCCTTTTTCCTTTTTGCTTATCTTGTTACCTAGAAAAATTTTACTGGTTATTTTTGTTTACCTTTGTGCAGGAAGCATGGGATCCGAGTCTGAAGAAGAAGCTGCACTCGTCAGGAAGAACAAGCTTCTCATGGAGGCTATGTCGGCTCAACTCAATCAGAACATGGTGGCAACCATGACCGAGATGATGAGGACCAACCTCAATGACATCCGGAGAGATATCAGAGAAGACATCAGGAGAGCTACTAATCAAGTTCCAAACCGAGAGACTAGGAGAGAAGAGAGACCTCATGCAACTCGCCAAGAGCATGCCGGTTATGAGGAGACTGACAATGAGTATGAACACCTCAGTTCATCATCAAGACAAAGCCAAAGAAGGCATAGGCGTGTACAAGAAAGAAGGTTGAGACCAAGGAGTTGCAAAGACAAGTAGAGGAACTCATGGAGAAGGGCTATATCCGAGAGAGTTTGAGCCCATGTGTTGTACCAGTGCTCCTAGTGCCTAAGAAGGATGGTACATGGCGAATGTGTGTTGATTGTAGATCAATCAACAACATCACAGTGAAGTATCGCCATCCTATCCCTAGAATTGATGATATGCTTGATGAATTGCATGGTTCTTGCATCTTTTCTAAGATAGATTTAAGAAGTGGTTATCATCAGATTAGGATGAAAGAAGGAAATGAATGGAAAACTGCATTCAAAACTAAACATGGATTATATGAGTGGTTAGTTATGCCATTGGGATTAACCAATGCACCTAGTACCTTCATGAGGTTAATGAATCATGTTCTTAGGTCATTCATAGGCATTTCTGTTGTAGTATACTTTGATGACATCTTAGTATATAGCAAGAACTTAGAAGAACATCTAGAACATCTTAGGGCTGTCCTGAATGTTTTAAGAAATGAAAAGCTTTATGCCAACCTGAAGAAGTGCACCTTTTGCACGGATAACTTGGTTTTCCTAGGCTTTGTTGTGAGTGCAGATGGAGTTAAGGTCGATGAGGAGAAGATCAAAGCCATCAAAGACTGGCCGAGTCCAACCACAGTAGGAGAAGTGAGGAGTTTCCATGGGCTTGCTGGGTTCTATAGGCGATTTGTGAGAGACTTTAGCACCATTGCAGCTCCCTTGACCGAAGTGATAAAGAAGGATGTCGGATTCAAGTGGGGAGAAGCACAAGAGAAGGCTTTCCAGAGCCTAAAAGAGAAGCTTACTCAATCACCTCTTCTTATGCTTCCAGACTTTACTAAAACTTTTGAAATAGAATGTGATGCCTCAGGAATTGGAATTGGTGCTGTATTGATGCAGGATAGGAAACCTATAGCCTACTTCAGTGAGAAGCTTGGAGGAGCCACTCTCAACTATGCAACCTATGACAAAGAACTCTATGCCTTGGTGAGGGCATTACAAACGTGGCAACATTACTTGTGGCCCAAGGAGTTTGTCATACACACTGATCATGAGTCCCTAAAGTATCTAAAAGGGAAGAATAAGCTTAGCAAGAGACACGCAAGGTGGGTTGGGTTCATTGAGACCTTCCCATACGTGATCAAATATAAACAAGGTAAGGAGAACATAGTTGCTGATGCACTATCTCGGAGGTATGTTCTCTTGACTACTTTAGATGCTAAGTTACTTGGGTTTAAGCAGATAAAGGATATGTATGATACTGACCATGATTTCAAGGAAGCTTATGCTTCTTGTGAGAAGTTTGCTGCAGGGCATTACTTTATACAAGAAGGCTACTTGTTTTATGACAATAGGTTATGTGTGCCTAACTGCTCTTTGAGAGATCTTTTTGCCAGGGAATCCCATGGGGGCAGTCTAATGGGACACTTTGGGATTGCCAAGACCTTAAAAGTTTTGCAGGATCACTTATATTGGCCGCATATGAAGAGAGATGTGGAGAGAATCTGTGGGAGGTGTGCTACTTGCAAGCATGCCAAGTCCCAAGTCCAATCCCAGGGTTTGTATACTCCTTTACCCATTCCACACCATCCCTGGAATGACATTTCCATGGACTTTGTTGTTGGATTGCCTAGGACTAGAACCGGAAAGGACTCAATCTTTGTTGTTGTTGATAGGTTCTCTAAGATGGCACATTTCATAGCATGTCATAAGACTGATGATGCATTGCATGTTGCTAACCTATTCTTTAAAGAAGTTGTTTGTTTGCATGGCATGCCTAGAACTATAGTTTCTGATAGGGACACTAAGTTTCTTAGTTACTTCTGGAAGACACTTTGGTCTAAGCTAGGCACTAAACTGTTGTTTTCTACTACTTGTCATCCGCAAACTGATGGACAAACTGAAGTGGTTAATAGAACCTTAGGAACACTCATGTGTGCATTCATTAAAAAGAACTTAAGGACATGGGAAGAATACTTACCACACTGTGAATTTGCATACAATCATGCTATGCATTCTGCTTCTAAGTATTCACCTTTTGAGATTGTTTATGGGTTCAATCCCACCTCTCCTTTGGATCTAATACCTTTACCTGAGTGTGAAAGGATCAGCCTAGATGGCAAGAAGAAAGCAGAGATGGTCCAACGAATCCATGAGAAGGCTAGACAAAACATTGAGCAGAAAACCAAGCTTTATGAGAAGCAAGCCAACAAAGGGAGACGTTTGAGAACCTTTGAAGTAGGTGACCAAGTTTGGTTGCACCTGAGGAAGGATAGGTTCCCCAACGAGAGGAAGTCCAAGCTGATGCCAAGGGTTGATGGAACTTTCGAGATCATCCACAAGATCAATGACAATGCCTACAAACTTGATCTCCAAGGTAAGTATGATGTATCAAATAGCTTCAATGTCACTGACTTGGCTCCTTTTGCTGTGATGAACCTGATTTGAGGACAAATCCTTTTCAAGAGGGAGGGGATGATGTGATCATGGACCGGATCACTAAGGAGAACAAGGAGAGTCTAGATGAGCCACATGAAGCCACATTGCACCAGCAGCCTGGTGATGATGCTCTAGCCATTCCTGAAGGTCCCATGACTCGTTCCAGAGTCAAGAAGCTTAAAGAGAATGTTGTTGGATTACTCACTTCACATCCACAACAAGAAAGTCTTGGACAAGGTCTGATCCGAGATGTCTTGATCACAATTCAAGCCATCTCTACATCAAGCTGAGTTAGTGTCTAGGCAAGACATGGGGTGCGTGCTCTTTTCCTTGCTTTTGGTTTTGTCCCACGAGGTTTTTCGGAGGAAGGTTTTTAACGAGGCCACAACTTGTCTTCACATCACTTAGGCCCTATCTCGGTCCAAGGCTAAAGAAGTTACATTTTTATTTCGTTTTAAAGCTTATGTTAAAGTTAAACTATAGTTTCCTTTTTACTTGTTTCCGAAACCCTAGAGAGCATGTTCTTGGTTTCTCTTTATTTAAACGGGTCTCTAAACCCTATTGTACTCATCCAACCTTTAATCAACGAGTATGCTTTTCTCCTTGACGGCTCTCTCTCTAAGACAAGTTGTCGAATTTCTTCTGGTGTGTAGTATCCAGGAACCTAAGGGTGTTTGCTTGGTATGTTATATCCGAGTTATTCATCTAGGAGTATCAAGAGATCCTATCATCCCTCTTGTGTCACCAATCGATCCACAACCTTGAAGAACTTGAGTCTCTGATTCGTTCTTGCAAGGATCTATCCATTTCCATCAACCAAAGAGCATCCTAGGGACGCATCATCTTCAAACTCAAATAACGAGAAACGGGCGGGCTGTTTTTCTATCAAAAACCAAAGCCCATGTTGTTTCTTGCAGTATAGTTGTCTAGAAAGAGTGTAATGAACCAATATTGAGCTCCATTCAAACTCCAGTTTCATGAACTTAATAATTATCTCTAGTGGAGACTTCTCAACATAGTCCCACAGTTCCTCACTAACTACATCTTTAACTGCTTTCAAGGACTTGAAAGGAGAGCTGTAATTTATAAAATTCGTTCGATCTGGCCTTGTTTCATCAGAAAAAAAACTTCGAGTGAAATCCATAGTACTCACCATTGAAGAGGACAAAATGTTTAATATGGAGAAGAACTGGTTGAAGGAAGCAAGGCTTGCGTGTCCTGGGAAGGCTTGCATGTACTGGCAGGGCTTGGTAAGGAAAAATATTTGAAATAGGGGAAGTTTTAATCAGGCAAATAATACAGAAACAAACACCCAGAAAAATTACCCTATGGTATAAATTGCCGAAGCAGGTGTTTCCCTGGTAGAGTGAAGAGGAAGACGCTGAAGTGAAGAGGACGAAAAATTTGACGAGGGAAAAAAACCGGTTGAAAGAAGCAAGGCTTGTGTGCCCTGGGAACGGCTTGCCTGCACTGGCAGGGCTTTGTAAGGCAAATATTTTGAGATAGGTGAAGGTTTTATATCATACTAGGTTATAATGAAACAAATTACACAGAAACAGAGACCCATAAAGATTACCCTATGATATAAACTGTCGAAGCAAGTGTTTGCCCTGGTAGAGTGAAGAGGAAGACGCTGAAGTGAAGATGACGATGGAAAAGAAATATTTGAAAGAAGCAGGGCTTGCGTGTCTTAGGAATCTCTTGCCTTTACTGGTAGGGGTTGCATGTACTGGCAAGTAGAAAAAACAAGATAAGTGTAAT